>JBBPCS010002599.1:0-13295 GCA_037974645.1 Hollardia meadi
GAAAACCTTCAAAATAAAACAGGAAATAACAAACTCAAAACCATAACACAAGAAATAACACACTAAAACTGAAACCATGATAATTTATCCCTCTAGATTGTTGAGTTGCTCAGTTTTGGAGATATCGGCTGTAGATATTTCTGCCTTCTCTCAAATATAATGGAACAGTCATTGAGTCATTTCATAATAGGTGTGATGAAATTAGTGTTTTTTTGCCTTTAGCTTTTCCTTGTCTATACAGGAAAATCACACATGTTAAAACTGAGAATTCCTGCAGAAGTCTGAGTCCAGCATGCTTGATCAGTTTGATCAATAGTTCTAACCTTTACACCAAGTAAATAACTGACTGTAAACTCCTAAAGCTGCATAATTTGTATATCAAATTACTCTCTTCTGTCTCTTATCTCCCCAGAAGCAGCCCCAGAAGCAGCCCCCTTTGTTTCTGTCAGATAATGAGAGGAATGACTGGAGAGATCTATTGCAGGCTGTTGACTCTTGAATGAAGCCTCCCAGGCAACATGGAAGTACGTGTAGTCGACTATGAACTCACTGAGTTGACTCACAGGGAAAAGAGTTAGCCTCAGCCAGGTATAAGGAAAAGCAGGCAGAGAGGGAGAGGAGATACTGCAACACAGAGGAGATCATGGAAACACATAGATGGACACAGATTTGAGTCTGACCGATATGTTGTATAACTATATGAGTTTAACAGTAAGCAGAACTCACCATGCACAGCCAGCATAAGTGATCAGGTGCTGGTCAGTCGCAGGAATATACAAGATGAAACTCAAATCAGCCACCGCACACTGAAGTGACTTTACTTTGATTTTAATGAGAGCGAACGACGCATTTCGCCCGTGGCTTCTTCAGGTTCACTCAGTACAATCACATAAGCACTCACAGGTTCGTTAAACACATATAAGTCACATGACTAATTCCAATAGTTTGTTCTTTCCAAGTCTTCCAACATTTATTTTTTTTTACAAACATTCTTTCAAAGATAAACTTTTATCCAAAAAGATCTTGATTTTGTGGTTCATGATTCTTTTGGATAAAAGTTTATCTTTGAAAGAATGTTTGTAAAAAAAAAACCTTGGATGACTTGGAAAAAATTTACTATTTGAATTAGTCATGTGACTTATATGTGTTTAACGCACCTGTGAGTGCTTATGTGATTGTACTGAGTGAACCTGAGGAAGCCACGGGCGAAACGCGTTGCGGTGGTTGATTTTAGTTTCACCTTGAACACATGAGTATGTTTGAGGTCACTTAGAGGGCACCTACAAGTTTGTTTTAAAACTGTAAAATGTCCCAAACAGCACACATCTTGATTACATTCCAACTGTCTACCTGTCTATTGATCTATATGTGCTTCATGTCTTGATAGTCAAATGTCCAAACAATCTGTTTGTCAGCAAATTTTACTGAATTTCAAAATATGAAGTTATACATTAAATAAGACGATGGCTGTTTTCAGCAAAGAGGGTGCCAAATGAAGTTTGAAGTCCAACTGTAGTCACTTGTGTTAAAGTCACAATCTCGTTTCTAACTGCCTGCTACAAACGGAAACAAGATCAGAGGTAATAATTGTCTTAATGTTCTTATCCAGAGTTTTCCGGATTGTCTACTAGATTGCCTGTGATAATTCAGATCCACTGAACAGATAAAAAGTCCTCAACACATTCTTACCAAAATGTATCACAAAAAGAGGACAAAACATGGGTGGATACTAAGTTTAATGGTTTACTGTCTCCTCATTGATTAATTCTTTGGGGTTCTGTCAAGCCACTTACTTTCCATCTTTTTTTTTTCTTTAACTGTAGAAGATTCACCCGAACATTTTGACGATAAGGTGGTGATTTTTGTTTTTTATTTGACGTGATCAAGTCACACACACACAATGAAGAAATACTGTAGGTGACGTTACCATTTAAGTATTTTAATGAGGTGCCCATGCTGACAAGTTATATACAGCAAAAAAAAATCTGACAAAGATGATAAATGCCACCAAAAATATTTGTTTTTCTAATAGAATGAACACATGTACATAAATAGACATTTATAAAATAATGTGCTAAACTGAGCAGTATTGTTTGGACAGCATCAGTTCATATAAACACTTAAAATCCCTTAAGTCCTTCATCATACATTTCTAATTCATTTGACGGGACCTCCTGAGAGTTTTTATACCAAACCAATGCTAAAGTCTTGGGGAAAAGGAAAATAATAGATATATTATAATATTACACTGGGTATGAATTCAAGGGGAAAGACTTCAGAAGTCTATTATGTGTCATACAGTGCGGTGTTTCAAGGCAGGATGAACAAGCTGAAATAACAACAAAATATATCATACAAATATATTTACATGAATCAATCATGCATCCCAAGCATTGCGAGAGCAAACATATGACCCAGAGCCAGCAAACTGACATATTTAAAAACAAGTGCTTCACGTGCAAACTAAATAAAATAAAATAAAATCTGATACCAAGACTGCCAGCATCACTGAATTTTGGATCAGGGCAGCAGGTGATTTGTCCTGCGTCCAGATTATTATATCAAGTGGTATTTCCTGTTGCCTTTTGTACGTGCGTTTGCGAGTGTCTGGACGAGCCCTGAGGAGGACTGTGACGTCAGCTAGGGCTCGGTTTGAGGAGACAGTGAGGGTTCTTCTTTCTTTCCTCCTTCAGAGGTTGCGCTCAGAGCCACATCTTGTTTATTCTCTTTTGCTTTCTCTGGCTCCTTCATCCTGAAACATCGAAAGGGAAGAGTCATTCCTACTGAGTCATCCCTAATGCTGCAAGTGCAGTTTGTGATGTCATCCAGCAGAGGTCCTTATTTGTTAAGGAATATGGGGACGTGCTGTACGTTCAGGGGTACAAGAACCAGCAGAGCCCTGAATGTTGTTCAGTTACCATCATAAGACGATGAAAACATGAAATGTGTTTTAGCCCACCAAGACTTAGACATGTTATATGATGATTAAGAGAATAAATAAGTGCAAGAAGGAAGAAATGTGGTAACATGTCCACTGGATGTGGCTGTGTCACGTCTCCACGTCTTCTATTTAAAAAATAGAGCATCTGTTCTTAGCAGCCACTTTTAGCAGCTTGTTTTGCTGATAGTTTTCTTGCTTCGGCTGCATCTGAGCCAGAACGTGTCACGTCTACATCCAGAGAACATTGCAGGTTACACGGCAGGTGCACTGCATCAACAGCCATCTGACGTTCTGCCTAAAACTTCAGGATTAAAGGATTATTTTTTTCTTAGTATAGACTAATGCTGAAGAATGTAACATAGACAACACTGTAGATATTCCCTGAAAGTTTATAATGTAAATATATAATACTATTTTCCTGTAACTTCTTTAAGCACTAATACTCTAAGAGAGGTGTTAAAGTCTAGCCCAGGAGGATAAGTCACTATGAATGGGTGGTTATAGCAAAGAGATGTGGTCAGGAATCGGTTCAAAGTCAAGGTTTTGAGCGGTGACCTTGGCATGGGAGCAGGCCGGTTACTGGGTAGGACGTCCCAGCTAGAGGTAGAGCTGTCGCAGATCAAAAGACAGAATCACATGACCATAAACAGAGAGAACGTATTGGATTTAACATTTCTGATTAGGTAAAATGATTTGAGGTGACATTTTAAAGTCGTTGCACACGGCTGATTGACATGATGAAAGCCAGCGGTTCCCAAAGCGGCATGTGGGGACTCCTGAAGGCTCCTCGACAATGATCCAGGACACATGCGCCCAGAACAGTGAGGAGCTTCATAATTTCACTGTAATCTTAGTTAAAGATTGAACAGAGAGAGAGGATTACAGGTAGGAAAGGTCTCAAACATGCAACAATGAAAATCGGATTTTTGTCCTTAAGACTTTAGCATATGGGAACTTAGGGGGAAAAGGGTTAAATGACTGGCTGTTGGGACACAGGTGGAAATCCACGACATGCTTTCATCAGTCAGTGGTAATTAGAGAAAATAACAAGAGTATTGGGAAACAGCCATGTTATTGCAGCAGAGGTCAGAGTATCAGATTATCCTTAGCGTTGATCTTAGGGATTGTTTTAAACTTTTTTGGTGAAACCTTGACTGTAATTTCTATCAGGTTTTCAACATACACAGAAATGACTGTCACATGACACAGGGTTCTTCTTCTTCTTTAGTTCCTTGTCAAATAAAATGGTATTTTGAAATGGATTAAAAATGCTATATTATGTTCAGTAAACCTTAAGATCTGCGCCTAAGAATATCTGTCAGGCACAAGAGCAAGTCACAAAAACATCGCTGTCAGTGCTAGTTGTGCATCCTTGTCAGTACTGAAATCAGGTAAACCACCTGTTTACCACGACTGCTTCATGGTGGAGCAGTGTGAAAAATCTGCCAAGAGATGGGAGATGGAGAATGAGACTGGATATTTCCACAGCTCCCACAGTTTCTGTAGATCGGCCAGTTAAATCCGAACGACTGGTGGTCAAAGAGGCCGTTCCCAGCAACGCAGCAAAACTCCTTACCGTATCGTCTTCACGATGAAGCGAACGATCACGGCCAGACCTACACAGCCACACATCACTCCTATTACTATAGCTGTGACTTCACCTGCAGAAGAAAAACACACAGAGGCGTGACGGATGGAGGGAAAAACCTCCAAAAAAACTGAATATTGGTGTGATCGTCTGTAGCATCAGCCGGACTGAAAATCAGATGCAGTCTTACCAGAAGAGAGCTCCTTCCCTGATTCTACAACAAATAAAAAAATAAATACATGAGAAACATCACTTTTTATTTTTCATCTTTCTGTCACACACTGATTTGTTGGTTTATCTCAGCAGAATCTGCTGTTCAGCAAAATGTTTTGTCGAGTCAGTCGTGTTGCCTTTGACAGCAGTGTTGATATCACAGGCCTTCCAGTTCAGTCACTCACTACAATGAGCACTTTACACAAATTCTTTCTCCTTTGTTTGTCGCTGTCTTCCACTCTGTCTCCCTCTTTCACCTCTCTCGCTCTCTCTTTTTCCCTCCCCTTTTTCTCAGTTGGACTCGCATGATAACAATGGAGTTAGTGTTTCATTTTTGCAAATCCTTTTTCTGTAATCAGCTTGCAAACAAACACTGCTCCCCCATGCTTTTCCACCACTTCCTTTTTATTTCCATCTCGCCCTCCAAAGACTCTTTTCCCCCCAGACAAAGTCACCGGTAATCCTTAATATTCCCACATTTCTCTCCACATTCCACTTTTCGCTCTCTGCATGGGTTGTGCTAATTGCTAGCTTTGGTCTACATGGCCACCCACTAGCTTGTTATTGTTGTTTGCATTATGAGCAGTGTGTTGGTATTACAATCCAATAATGTAGAAATGCCGTTGGGGTGAAAACACTGGAGTTCACAGCAGTTTGTCTCTGACCTTTTGCAGCTTCACGTTTCTGAAAGAATATACTAATCACATATTCAGTGATGGGAAGTAAATTTAATCAAGTGCAAATCTGAGGTACTTGCGCTTATTTGAATATTTTCTTTTCATGCTACTTTCTATTACTTCACTACATTTCACATGGAAATATTGTACTTTTTACTTCACCACAATTATTTGACAGCTTTAGTATCTATTTACTTTACAAATGAAGGTTTTTATATTTGAAACATGCAAGGCTTATTAAATATTAGGTTTTGTTATAAATTAAACAACCGTTTATACAAGCAGAGCTGAAACAATTAGCTGAGTGAAGGAAAATGAATTGGCAATAATTGTAATTTTAAAATTATACAAGATAAAGGCATTTATTATGCTTAATAATGTTAATTAATAATAGTTTTGATTTTCATTGATTTTCAAGTGGTCATTGTCAAGGTTTCACTTTGATATTTATTTTATTCCATTCCATTATCTATCACCGCTTATCCTATGCAGGGTCGCCAGTTCATCACAGGGCTGACATATAGAGACAAACAACCACACACACTCACATTCACACTTACTACCTAACCTGCATGTCTTTTGATGTGGGAGGAAGCCGGAGTACCCGGAGAGAACCCACGCGGACACGGGGAGAACATGCAGACTCCACACAGAAAGGCCCTGGCTGGGAATCGAACCCAGGCTGCACCAACGTGCCGCCCACTTTGGTATTTATGACACCATTAATTACTATTCTCTGATTTTTTACAAAACAATTTTTTTTAAATGATTTATCAAGATAAATTTGTGAATTGAGAAATTTTGCTTGTAATATTTTAAGTACATTTTCCTGATTATAATTACGAAAATAATATTTTGAATGCAGGACTTTTACTTATAGTGGAATATTTTTACTTTGTGGTATTAGTATCTATATCTATATATTTTCTAGTTAAGGTTCTGAATACTTCCTCCACTACTGCATATATTACATTATGTAATATTTGACCAAACCAAAGTAATTTATAGGCAAATGTCTGATTCCTAACACAATATGTGTTTATGTCTTCATGCCAGCAGTCAACGCTGGGCGAGTGGGTGTCATTTGATGAATTCTCTCTTCCTACCTGCTCTGTCTGTCTAACCTGCAGTGAAGGAGGTGAAGATGACCCTGTGGTTGAGCGGCTGTGTTGAACGGTAGTTGTCCTGCAGCAGCATCCTGTCTGCATCCTCAGCTTTACTGGAGTAAAGTATCGTCTCCATCTTCAGCAGCTGCGGTGCAAAGAAACACTTACAGTCCTGAGGCACCAAACTTAAGTTAAAACAGAAAGTAAAACTCAGCAGACTGACATTCACCTGAACAGTCAAGTCAAAGTTTATCAGTAGTTCAAATAAGTAAATTGATTCAATGTCATGTTGAAAGTTTTACTTTTTCCTGGCACAATCAAGGACAATTTAAATATCAGTTGCTAAAAACTTCCTAATTTGCACGCTGATTCTGCAGTAATCTAATAACTATGACATTAACAATGTATTAGAAAAATTTTCACCATGGTTTTTAAATAATTGTATTTTGGTCATAAATAGAAATACAAATCATTTCACATACTACTTTAATTCAGTGTCTGAAGAGGTACCTCAAACGCACATTTATTATTTTATGATGCTTCTTATACTTTATACGTATTAAAAAGAAATTCATAAAAGATTGTGTTACATGGATTTTGTTAGATGAAATCTACCACTGAAAACAACACAGGACTATTCAGTTTAGAAATTGGGAAATGATTTGCTCTTTTTGGTGATTTAATATTTAATATATAGAGCGCAGGAACTCGAGTATAATTTATGAGGTGAATAATTAGCGATTATAAGTTGAAATGGACAAATAATTGCATTAAGCTTCTGTTTAAGTTGTCAATTGTGTAGAGTGAAAATATGCACATCACCAGTTTGTGTAAGACCAATACAAACTTAAGTGTATCTTGGTTGAGTTTCAATCTTTTCTTCTATTGATGCCTTGTCAATGCATGTGGGATCAGTTTGTGAAAAGATCAAAATCAATCAGAACTGATAACAAATGCTGTTTGATATTAGATGTTCCTGTTTTTTTGTTGTCTGTAACTCGTTTATGTTTATGTTGTTTATGTTTCTTACTCTCTACAGCACTTTGATCAGCTTAACCTGGCGACGTCTGCATGAAAGGTGAACACTGAATTGAGGCATGCAGAGTCTTCTTTAGATGAGTGTCAGTGTCTGAGCTTTACCTGTGCCTTTGAGATTTGAACCCTCTCATGGAAAAGTGTCCAGATCACAGTCTGGTAGCAGGGCGGTGTTGTTAGGGAGCCATTGTAGCGATAGTATCTTCCCAGATCCTGAGGGAGCAGGGACTGGATGTCAAAGGCTGGGATGTACACCTTCTGGTCTGCCAGTGAGTGTAACGAGGAGGAAAAAATATATATGCGACGTCTTAGAGATAGTGCTGCTAGAGCCAAATGTCATGACATTTTTGGTTGCAGCAGCACACAGAAGAAAAACAACTGATAACTGTGCTGTTTTCATCCGTTCCATCATTGTTCCATCAGTCTCTTAAATGCCCAAAGCAACATATTTCTTTTCACACAGCTCCCTTCTTTTCTAACACGATTGTCGACTTACCAGCATGTCTGATGCGGCTCAGGTAGTTCAGGATGTTGTTGAATGCCGGGTTGGTCTCCTCACCTGTCTGGGAAACCAGTAGTAAGGTTTAAATGTTCATTACATCGCTCAAAATGCTCCAGCGAAAGTATAAAACAAGTACACTTATTCTAGTTCTTTCATAACTTCATTGCGTACTGCTACTGTGCGTCAGTATTGTTTTATTACCACAATGAGAATTCCTAAAACAGCCAAGCCGTCCCTCTGTGTCATGGCCACGGACATGTTGGGGTAGAGCTCAGAGTTGTAGTGCACCACATGCAGCTGGAGAGAGGAAGGACACCGTTAGAGAAAGAAAAACGTCCTGCAGGTTTCTCCTCATGACAGCTGAGAGAGGGGAAGCTGCATGCAAACTCAGTTTTCCTTCTGCCACTATGACTGAGGAAAATTAGAGGGCATTAAATAGTCCGATGTGATGGAGAAAGAGTTGATCTCATTGTGTAATAACACCACTTATGCATGACAGGTTCTTCAGTTTTTTTTTGGCTAATATTTGTCCTCCCTTTTGTTTTGTTTGTGTGTTTTTTTTTCTTCTTCATTATTTCATTTTCTGCATGATTTTTAATCTGCTTTAATTCCCTCAGTCACGCCTCTTCCTCTCCAACCGCTCACCCCTGAAGTAACTGGTGTGTTGGCACGCCTGGACACTGACAGATGGACAGGAAGTGAGAAGCTGAGAAGGATTACCTTCCCTCCGTACTTCATTCTTTCTCCACTCTTACTCCATCTTTTCCTCTCTCTCTCCGAAGATTGTTCAGTCGCTTTCAAATTTTATGTCTTCCTCATTTTAAGTGTTTTTTACTTATTTATTTTTAATCAACAGCAGTCTACCCCAAAACCATCTCATCTGTTGCTCTTCTGTCTCCAAAATCCATCTGATCCATCCATCAGATCTGTGATCCAAAATCACTCAGCTTTGACAGATTTGTGAGAAAAAGTTAAACATGTTTCATTAAACTATAGCTCAATTTCTCAAAACTCTAAACACACAACTGAAAAGAGTTAGAGTATACCTTACAGAGCATCAATTTAAACACTGATGTTATTAATTTAAAACACTACCATCATGTTTATATATGTTTTGGCTTCATGAGGCCATGTTACGTATTCAAATGTATAAAACTGAGTAGAAATTGTTTCCTTTTTTCTTTACTTTACTAAACGTTTCAACCCGTTTTGGGATCTATTTTTGCTCTATTACAGGTTGCAAGTTTATGGTACAGTTCAATAACGCTTGCCATATTTTACTGTAATACAATGCTGTGAATATATCACATACATATTGCATTGACACAATCATTATATCAGAACTCGGGATGCAAAATTGGGAGTTTTGTTTTTGATACAGGAACTTTGAGTTTTCAGAATTGTGTGCATAGTTCCAGTTTTTGTGCCTCTACAATGGAGAAAAGCTGTAATACAATGAGCTCCCATTGGGCTAAACTTATAACCCAGAGTTGTACTGCAAACTTCTAGTTAATACTTCAACACTATATAGAGTTCAAACCAAGGTTGCACTGATTTCATTAGAAATACTGGCGGGCCTTCCACCTCCTCCTCTTCGTGCTCTCACTCTTCCTCACTGTTTCCTGTGCTTCTCCAACACAGTAGAGGTCGTGTGAAGTGTTTTGCAGATTGAGTTTGAATAGGCGAGAAGTGAGTGAGACCACTTGATAGACAGGGCGTGTCATTTATATTTGATTGAAAGCAATTGAACTGTGCTCAGAGTTCAGCAGTCTTGAGTTTTGCTTTTGATACACGAACTTTGAGTTTTCAGAATTGTGTGGATAGTTCCAGTTTTTGCTGTGTATACAATACAATTGAGAAAAACTAAGTAAAAAGAGGGATATAGTCACAGAAGAGAAGCAGCAAGACAGAAATAAAGGGACTCACAACTCAAGGCCAAGGTTATGTATTCAGTTTGTAAGTAAGTCTAAAACCTGAACATATTTAATTTACTGTCATATGTGACCACGAAAAACAGCAAATCCTCACATTTCAGAAGCTGGAACCAGGGAACGTTTGGCATTTTTACTGGATCAATGACTAAATTATCAAAATATTTGCAGATTAATTTTCTGTCGATCGACTAATCAATTAATCAACTGCTTGTTGCAGCTAGGCAACACAAATATCTAGATTAATTATAAGCAACTTCCTAAAGCAGCTGGGTACTGTAGCTTTCTGCAAAAGTTACTTAAACAAGCGTAAACTGCATTTGTTGGGCACTATTTTCAGCTGTGGATTAATACACAACTGGTGTACTAGTGAGAGTGTACTTTTTGGCTGGGCCACAGGACCGCGATAATATTGTCTTCACAAACGACCCATTTGACTTCACATCTTTAACATTCATGCAGACATATGTTTTCTATGCTCTGTGGTGCAAACAGCTGCTGACTTTGCATTATTAACTCAATCTGACACTCCGCAGCAACCTGAAAGTATCAAAAACTCAAATCCCTAATGAGATTAAAAAATAGTGCCACCACTATGCACCAAGAGCTATGAGACAGACACAGTTAAAGCATCCCAAAAAACAATCACTAAGACAAAACATACAGAGTTTGTGAGGAAAATCCGCAGATAGAAACAGAAGAGCAGTTCTCTTTCAAAATATGTTCTCTGTCAAATCAAACATCCCATGATATGAATGCAAAGTATTGTTCTTGCAACTGCATTTATAACCTTTAATAATATATAACATTATGACCTAGGAAGTGAATTATGTAAACACATTATTGGCATCCTAACAGTATACACTCCTCAGTCTCTCTTACTAGTCCTTTGATTCGTGAAAATAAAATACTGTATGTACATTAAAATGTGGTCCATCATTTTTTGTTTCATGCTGTGTCATCACGTATTGTGTATTTTTTTCCACAAACTGTTATTCCATATTATTCTAATTCTTCTGTCTGCACAAATGTCACCTCATTAACTTGGTAGTATTAAAATCTTTTTCAATGCATGTCTCTTTTGAGATGTTTAACATTGTAAACCAATTTAAATAACACCGGAATGGCTGCACATCACAAAAAGTACACTCATCAGCTTGGCCGTGATGTGCCGTGCAATCTGCCTTTTCCTGTTTACAGCGAGCTGTGTTTAAACATACCTCTGCATCTGCACTCAGTCCGTTGATGGTGTGTTCGCTGCCCCCGTGACTCGGGCCACCACTGCCCCAGTGGAGGTGCATTTGCACAGCTGTAAAGAGCCAGGGCAGCCCCGCCAGTCCCATCCAGTCTGGCAGCTCGATCACCGCTGATGTAGAGGTGAGCAAAACAACAGTTGACTCTCTGAATTCAGCAGGCAGGGGAAAGACAACTGAACACAAAATACTCTGAGAATTTTTCTTTAAAATTAGGATATAAAATCTTAAAATATTGACTAAATTTATTAATAGGGAGTAAAAGGTTTGCTGCCAGGTTACAACTGAGGATGGGGCAGTAAAAACAGGTCACCCGTAAGGCTGCTTGGATACCTGGCAGAGAACAGCTGGTTGTCATATTTACCTGTGTGTCCGTTGTTGTAGAGCGCCAAGGGCTTGTGGCCGTGCTGACTGTAGCCCAGTGGGGTCAGAGGGATCAGACTGGGGTCATATTTAGTCTGCGTGGTTACCACATCAACAGGGGACTGAGAAGTACCACCGCAGTAAGCAAAATACTGCGACCACTCAGTTTGACCCACCAAGCCTTTGACAGGAGAAAAGACAGAAACAATGATGTCACCTGATCACACAGCCCACTGGCTCCCAGTCTTTTGATGAAAAGCCTCATTGATCAGTCCCTAATTATACAAGACAATTACTCCTTGGTGTTCTCTTTAGATTCACGGCATCATGATGGTGAATTTAATCAAATGTACTGTATAAAACATACTGAATGTATAATGATGCATGCACATTGGTCAATATTCAATGAAAGCCTTGTATACATACAACATAGCTGTGACTGACAGCTCTGGATAACTAAAATTAAAATTCACAGATGTGAGTGGCCTTCAAGAAAAGCCGGTGATTCTGGCACTTCATTGACAGCTAATGTCAACTAATAACAATCGTGACATAATCAATATACAGTGTCACTTCAGCCATACGTTACCTCTTCTAACATTTGCTGTACAGTTTTATCCAGATATTCATTCTGTCACGTGTGAACTGAAAGGTAGTTCATCTTAAGGAAAACCTTGAGAATCTGGTCACAGTTAATTCAAAATTAAGATTATTTAAATAAGAATATACTTGATCGTGCATTAAGTCATATTTTTCTAAGCCTGACATTGAGATGAGATAATAAAAATGATTTTCTATATAAAAAATGTTTTAAGATTATTCTTGATTGTAAGTTTCCATTTTGTCATGCCAGTGGGGAAAAAAAAATATTTTCAACATATAAACACTAAATTTCCACAGACATTGCAATCAAGTGGAATTATTGAGTTAAAAATGAATATTATCTTTTCAAAATACATTTTTAATGGCAGGCAAAAACATAGAGATAGCTACCTTTTTTCTAGTGGTCATTACACAAAGGATTAACATCCAATCACAATTTTATATGATTCTCAAATATATTTAAAATCAGGGTAAAATCACTGGAAATATATATAAAATTAAAATTTGATTCCTGAGTGACAAATTCAGCATTTGAACATAATTTAAACCTGATTAGTAATAAAATTATAATATCAAATGCTTAGGAAAAAAATGTACTCTTAGAAAGATAATACACCGCGTAAGGGTGCCAGCATCTACAGCATAAAGCAGGTCCTCTTCTATATGCTGCTAATGTCTAATATCAACTAATGTACTTATGCGTGTGTATACTAGCATAGTAACATATGCTTTTAGAAACATTCATTATCATATGACAACTGACATGACTTAAAAAGACTAAAATTAAAAGATGGACAGGGAAATATTGAGCAGTAATTGTGGGAGAGGGGAATGGTTGAGGTCCTGGTTCACTGAGCAAAATAGAAACTGGTCTCCCCAACAGCATGATAAAAGAAAGTAAGAAAAAAAAGGAGTCTGAAAGAAAAAGAGTGGCATGTAAAAGAATCTGAATTTCAATTGCAAGGAGAGGAATGCTTTAGAAAACAGGCACACCAACAGTGACACGTTTTATACACACACACACACACACACACACACACACACACACACACACACACACACACACACACACACACACACACA
>JBBPCS010002600.1:0-13294 GCA_037974645.1 Hollardia meadi
TTAATACAACCGGGTGTTTCCTCTGCCTTTATCACAGCACTGAGACCAGAGTTTCTACATCACACTGGAATT
The DNA here is from genome assembly GCA_037974645.1 of Hollardia meadi. Classification (NCBI taxonomy): domain Eukaryota; kingdom Metazoa; phylum Chordata; class Actinopteri; order Tetraodontiformes; family Triacanthodidae; genus Hollardia; species Hollardia meadi. The sequence continues at coordinate 73 of JBBPCS010002600.1, forward strand.
CTGACAGCTGCTTTGGACAGTAGCCATGTTGCTAACAGTAGCCATGTTGCTAATGCCATGTTGTCTTTCTGACTGCGGCAGCAACAGTAATACCTCTTGGAAATACTGAGGAGAGGAAAGCTGTCTATTTCCACTTTAAGAATGGCTTGAGCGGACAAACACATATTGGATTGGAGGTACATTAAAACTGTGATGAGCATCTGGATGAGACGCCGAGGGACGTGCTAAAATGTCGGTATTTGATGGCCTGGAAAAGAGACTGAGCTCAACTGTTTGTCAGACTTTGATTCAGCCCGGAATCTTTCAAAAAACTGTATTACTATGACATCTGCAGACAAAGAAACGCTGTCAGATGCACAATTGTCTGATCTAACTCTAATTTCAGATTGTTCTGATATCTTAAGAATCGCATCACGAACTTTAGAAAACCTTTTGGTATTTATCACGTACTGCCAAAACTTAAATAAACTCATGAACTCATTCAAAACACTTTTTCCAGCGCTGATGCGTACAAACAGGCGGCCATGTTCTGGCTGACCACGACTACTGGCCTCTGAGGAAACTGACTACTGGAGGAAAAAGCAGAGGAGAGGCTGTGAGCGCTGGGACAGTGATACATGTTTGAATTTCAGTCGGTCTGCAGCTCTCTCCCACACCAGAGATGGATGATGCACTGTCGAGGCAAAAAGAGTGACGCAGAGCGCTGTACTTTTTTTATTTTTCTAACTTTTCCTCTCTCGTCCTCGTTTTTTTCTGATCCTTAGTGGGAAAAAAAAGAGAACATCTTTGCTGAAGTTTGTCGGATCCAATGAAAGCAGCTGAGAATTACTAATCTCCAACATCGTTGTACCAGAAAGAACCTTTGCTTAGTTTTAAGCTCAGAGTTTTCAGCTCAATCTCCTCTTTTCATCTCTTCTCAAATGACCTTGTTAACAATATTTACCTTTTTCTCTCGTTCACCTTCTCATAATCAACTTTGTCCATTTCTCAAGACAAGAAGAAAAGGGCCAAAATACAGACAAATACATATATGCATTAATTGCAGCATGTATTAAACACCAGAAGTGTAAGAACAGAAAACCTTTGACCTGCAGCACAGTGGCTCAGTGGTCTCCTCCGGGTGCTTCGATTCCCCCACCATCAAAACATGAATGTTAGCTTAATAGGTCATGATGTCTCACAGCATAACAGCAGCCTGCTTGGGCTGAAAGTGACACAGAGGACAGAATCAATTTGTCTCCAAACAGAGCTGCTGTGGATATGAATTCAATGCTCTGCTGCTCTGCAGAGAACATGCTGCCTAGTTTATTTTCAAGTTGCACAGAGCAGATTGAGTCAGACCGGAAGTCAGACACAGGAACACCATAGAGAATCCGGTCAGTTTTCAAAATAAAACAACCTATGCAGATTCCGGATCGTGTTTCACTTCTAAAAACAGACAAAACAAACCCAAAAAACAACAACATTTTCTGTGACTGCGTAGCCGTAATAAACACAATCTGAGCAAGTCAACAAAATCAGGCAGGCCCGGCGCTCGGCTTCTGAAACGCTCCCGGTGATATGAAGCCGTGTGGAGGACGCGACGTTACAGAGAGGTGCAGACACAATGCTTTTCAAAATGTGCACAATCACTCAACTTACTAAACCTTTCGCATAATTAAAGCATCATCTCATCAGCCTCTTAGTTCAGCAGCAATTCATTTCAGGCCGATGAGATCTTCCATTTTAAAGCCTTTATCGGTCGATACCAGTGATGTGCCAGTGTAATGTAGCTTTGTTATTCTACACTATTAGTTCAATAGTGCTGTGATGCTTTGAAACAATTCAGCAGCAGTTTTCGGGGTGGTCTACTGTTTTATTTAGAAATATCATCCTTCAAGCTGATAACTCACATCAAACCCCTGCGATGGCAAGTATCTGCCCCGCTGTGCTGCTGATGGACACACACAGTGTGTGTCAGATATACAGTATGTGACTCATTTCAAGAGAGCTGCCAGGTTGGTAACAGTGCAGGCCCCGAGGGGAAATCTGGCCTCCCCAGCTGACGGGCTGAAAACATTGTATAGTATATACAAGTATACAGTCATTGACTGTGAACCCCTGCGGAACATCTCAACAGTATCACTGGCAGAAAAGTCAAAGGGGAGTGAGCTTGATCAAACAAAAGCTCCTATAGCAGGGAGGAATGTTTATATTTCTAGATTCACTGTTTCTTCCTCTCTTCTCTTTATGACTAGCAGATCACTAAAATCATCATCATCCATGCTTTCAGATCCTTAAAGGTGTAATTTGTTAAATATAGCCACAATTTGAAGGTACCTCCAAAAATATAGGGGGCAGCACCAAAGTCACTATACTGTCTGCTGTATGTTAGTAATCTTGAGCTGTGTAATCTTTGGTTGTAGCTTTGTTAGCAGTGGAGCTAACAAAGCTACAGGGCCTCCTGCTCACTAAAGTCTGCCTAGATCGTGACCTTGGGAGTCACCGCGGCTCAACCGGGCTCCGCAGCCTGAACACAGCTGGAAACCAAACAGCTGGACACCAGAGGAGCCCATACAGAGGTGATTTATAGCAGCTCTGACGAGGACTACGACTCCAGGGACAAGAAGAAGACACGGCAGGGGGGGACAGGAGAGAGGTGAAGCGGTAGTACAGCCACATAGAGTCAGGGCTAGCTGGTTAGCATGCTAACTTCAGTAGATATCTCTGCGACACGTTACACAGACGTCTTTATGACGTCAACACTGCTGTTCCTTCACATTCTGGACATTTTAAACTAAAATTATAATCGATTCTTACACATTGCACCTTTAAACATTCTTTGGGCATTTAGATTTGTTCACTTTTTAATCTTTGTTTTCTTTGCACCCCAATTCTTTATAACAGCATTATTTACACCAAGAGCCTTCACTGAACACCCACAAGCAAAAATCTCTGGGACCGTGAATGTATCATTAACACAAGCTAATTTGCTAGTAAAAGTGCACTAATACAAGTGCAGCATATTGCTTTCTGAAGTTGGACTCACACCAATAACTTTTGTGAAATTAGGATTCAAAGCTCTGCTGCCATATGGCTGGAAAAACAAAACAAAACAAAACAAAACACATAAAAGTGGAGATGAGTGCCAGCGAACACACGATGTAAACATACACACACAGTATGAAAATCCTGTATGTACACACATGTATCAACAGGACAAGGAAATAATACCAAGAATGCTTCATTCCTGTCAGTGTTACTAATGTTTAGACAGTGAAGCCTGCAGGCCTTCATCATATAAACACTGGAATTCAGTTGAATTGAGTTGTTAAGGTCAAACACATGGTTCACATGAGACACCTATCACAGGCCTGTATAGGAATAATACCGTAAATAGCAGAACATGACCGTGAACGAAAATCATATTTACACAAAAATAATCCTCTCCTTCTCTCACACAGAAAGATAAAATACTCAAAATAGCTCAGGACCAACAAATGCAGAGGGAAGAAATAAAAGGCTTGTCATTTAAATTCTTTTATCTCGTGTGCAGTGCCGCTCCGGTGGACTCGTCACAAATGAAAAAGAACATTTGGCGAAAACAAAAAGGCGTGGAACAGAAAGCTGGGAGGAAGTTAAATGATGTGGTTTTTTTATGCAGCGATGCATCTGCACATCTGGAGGAGAGTCAACTTTCTCAATGTGTGCGTGTGTCCTTGGTTGTAGATTAGCCCGCATGACATGAAAGCCAGTTTATTCCCGGAAATGGCCGGAACATTCCGAAAACACGAGATGAGTCGACTCGTGTTTATATTTGTGAGGCTAAATATTGTGACGCAGCTTCAGAGAGCTTAGCTAAAGCTTAGATCAAAACTTAGATAAAAAAAGTTGCTTTTGTTTGTTTGTTTTGTCAGGCTATTTACACATGCATAGAACACTTCATACTGATGCACAAAGGTCTTTTTCTCAATCCCCAGGAAAAATGAATTAACTGCTCATACACGGACTGCAGACTTGATGAAATGGGACAACAGCAGCTTCTACGTATTGAAATATCTTTGAACATCATATAAAATCTTGCAATTCTATTCACTTCCATCCTGCATCACTCGCTGCTTCAGCTCGTTTGAGTTTGAATACTTTCAGCTGAATGTTTTAAAGGTTTATGATACATTTAGCTGTCTTTCAGCCATTGACTGTATATAAAGATGGACGACATGGGAGCTCTCCAAAAGTAGAGCCAAAAAACCTAGATGGCCCCCTGGTGGCTGGCTGCAGTATAGGTCATAAACCCCTCCCCCTCTATGTTAGCAGATGGGACATGGGCCAAACTAAAAACTCAAAGTACACGTCAAATACATTTTTCCCAAAGATGGTTTCTGTCATTTTAGGTAGTTCACATCACGCTGATGTTTGTTCAAGTGTTCATTTTTCCGATCACTTTGGTTTTAATTGGTTATTTGATGCTATAAAAAGGGGCTGAAACGTCATGATTGAGCTGGGTGGGAACTCGATACCGCGGCTCCACCACCCGACTCTGGCTCCAAATGATGTCACCAGCACAAGTTCTGTTTAACCTGCAAGGTTGATTTTATTTCATGATAATATTTGTACAGGTTCTCTTTTTATTATTATTATGTTTTATATATTGTATATTTACTCTATTGTCTGGGTTGATGCAGCAGTTCCCTAAATCCAAGTCAGATTTCTCCCATAGGAGAAAATAAAACCTACTTTTAGCTTTTTCACCATTTAAAACCTTCAAGCTAAACTATTTAAGCATTGCTATTAGAAGTTAAGCTTGTAGCTTGTCATCTATAGCCTCTTCTGCTAGCTTGTGAGCGATGTAATGCAGGTGTTTCAGCTGAGTCAGTAAGTGAATATATAGACACAATTTAGCGGAGCTTCCTTTTTGTTTATTTGGTCATTTCCCCTTAATTTTTGTGCTTCTTTCTTGGCTGAATCGGCTACTTGGTTAAATGTGTGAAACATGTGAAACATGATCCAGAGTCTGAACAGGTTGTTTTATTTTGAAAATTGACCGGATTCTGCAAAACTCTGTGTAGAAACATTCCTGATGAAATGTTTAAGTCTAAAACAGCATTTTTGATGTCTGACATTGACAACTTCTCTCTGCTGATTCTGTAGGATCTAATTCAGTCCAGTCACACTAGTTTTGGTTATTTTCATCTGAATTACTCACCTCCACAAAACAGCCTTTTTCCATTTTCAGTCATGCTTTAGAGAAAACTATTTAAGTCTGCAGAATAGGCTTCATGATGTAAGCTGTGTACCAGAAAGCTTTTATGGAAAACATTGCGCATAATGACAGATATTAGAACTACTGCATTTACACTTTATGGTGTTTTAATGGCCATAAAAGCAAAGTAAACATTGACTTACTGAGTGTTCAAGCTCTCTGCTCATAATGATGAATTCAAGAGGTTAAGAGTGTTTTCTAAATCTGACTCTATGGGATTTATTTACAAAGCCGAATGTTTTTACTTTGGTGGAAGTATTGACGAACACTGGAGTCGTAAATGAGCGCAGCTGCGGTTAAAGTGAACGCGCTGCCGCCTGACGCTGGGCCATGTGAGACAGCAATGGAGCACAAAAGTAATGCTGTTACTACCCGACCTGAGGGGACTCCCTGGGATCTTTCACGTGGATGTGCAGGATCCCTGGGATCTTTCACGTGGATGTGCAGGATCCCTGGGATCTTTCACGTGGATGTGCAGGATGCAGCAGAGCACGCTCCAGAGAGCTCCGTGACAGTCTCGGCCCGTGCTCTGAGTGCACGTTGTTTTCATATCATTTGTATTTTGGTCTCACATCTATGTACATGGAAAGTGATAGTGTGCCTTGTAAGACCAAGTGGTGTTACCATATCTAGCTGTCAAAGAATATGCACTTGGAATGTGCTAATAAACTGCCATTTGCCCCCAGAATGCATTGCTGCTCCCAGATAGCTACTGTATTATGGATAAACAGCCATTGTCCCGCCAGCAGCTCAACACACACCTATTCACAACAGATGTCACATAAATGACGAGCGACTCCCTTTATGTTTTACTTTATGGCATCTGTGTTTGTTCACATACAAAATCATTCATGTTGGCACAAAGTGGCTCAGAGAATGTGACGAGGAGGAAGAAAAACAACCAGGTCACCTTTTATAGCCAGGTGAGGGCACAGGTGAGTTTCATCAGCTGACGACCCTCCCATGTCAGCCAATGGGCCTTTTTCACTGCAGCCATTTTGACATGAAGTGGTGAACACAGGTGTTACCAATGATAATAATTAGGTGTGTTCAGGGCGCTGCTGTCTTGCATGTTGGCCCGCTGGAAAGACTTTGCTGCACTAATTTCATTAATTCAACCTGTTTACCTGCTGTTTCATGTCAATACTGCGGCTGTGAAAAAGGGAACAAAGAGCCTCTAAGACAGTGGCAGGGGCGTCACAATGTGTTTGTGCATACTTGTTTTACAGTTGTTACCGGATCAACCTCAAGTCCTCCAGCGTCTGCTTTGTGTGTGTGTGTGTGTGTGTGTTTGTTTTATCTAAATTACCGCACTGGGAGCTGTTCCTTTGCACTATTGCTCCCACCTGATTTCTCGGTGCTCTACAGGGGCGTGAATGTGTTCGTGGTTTGACTTTCTGTCAGTGATGAGAGGAGGAAGATTAGAACTCATAATAGAGTAATAAAAGTCTAATGGCTCTCTAGAAAAGTGTCATTTTTACGACTCTCACAAAGACAAAGAAAGATGATCTCAAAGAGCGATCTCAGACTTTAGGAAATTTAGCAACATGAGCGAGGAAATGAGTGGAAAACAAACCTCTAATTTAGTTTTAATGGGGAAGTGCCTCGCGTAGAACATGTGGGACAGTTTCCTGGACAGGTTTATGGCTCAATTTTGAACTAAAACAAAAGCTGACTGTGATAATCACTGGAAAAGATCATCCCTGCCAACCCCTCTCACTCCCTGCACCTGCGAGCAGATCAAATGTGATGTCACTCCAATTACAGAATAAAATCAATTTGGGAGCTATGCCATAATAAAAGGCTGCAGTTTGCAATTATTTCCAATCATAAACTGATCTTAGGTGTGATTGGTTACCACACCAGGCTTTTCTACTTCTTCATGAGGGATTCACTGCAACCCTGCTCAGCTCACAATGTTTGGTTTCTTCCCTTAGGAACTAATAAATAGTACCGTGGAAGAAGTGCAAACCAATCTTATCGAAGATCAGCTGTTTAATTGTAAACTGGTTGTGTGGTTCAGGCCCTATTTGTTTGGAAATGCCTGCACTTGCGCGATCTCCTTTCAGAGCCATGTTCTGTATGCACACTCACAATCTATAGGCTACTTTTGTCATACAGATACAGATTAATTGTTGGATATTTTGGTCTATTCTGCACACTGGACATCCCGGCAGAGGGCTCCTTCCTTGGCTGCTCATCCTGAGATTTATTCTATTTTTCCCTGTGAAAGAGGTTTTTTGGAGAGTTTGTCCTATTATAATTCAAGGGTCATACAATAAGGACATATATTGTACTTTACTATACATATTGTAATACCCCTCGAGGGAAATTTGTGATCTAAATGCAATTAACTTGACGAACAAGTCCTGCTCGAGACACAGTGTGCAGGTACCTCTGCCTATAGCTCAATAATATCCATATTGTCACTTTGATAAAATACTATATACTATATATAAAAATACTCAATACCTACTGTGATACGATGGCAAAAGGAAAAAATGTATCAAAAGAAAACACATTATTTTTTGCAACTCATTTTAATAGTTAATATCTGCGAAGCCTTGGGTTGAAAATCTGAGCTTTGGTCATTTGGAGACTATTGAACACGGCTTTTGTATCACTTCAAAACACAAGGTATTGAAAAAGTATTAATTTTGATATCTACACAGCCATAATTGGTTGACATTATTGACATTACTTAAATGAGGACAGATGTTGAAATGTTTCTTGTATTAAAGCAAGCATTGCACCAGACGGTCCTCCAGAGTTGGCCCTCTGGAGATTGATCGAGACGCTCTCCAGGAGAGGAGCCAACGTAAAAACACTTTATTTGTCAGCACTTGTCTTCATATGCCTGTTTCTGTCACATTCAGTTTGCCTTTTGTGGTCTCATGATCATTTCATTGTCATAATCCTTCAAACCTGCTACATTTTTGAGTTTAATCTGTTTGTTTGTTTTTCGGCTTTCTTACCTCTGAGAGAAATACACACATCAGCACTGGACAGCAGCGGCAGGTTTTTTTGGTACGATCACCGCCCACTGCACTTTTTCACCGTTCAGGCAGACCAGCCAGACCGCCCCGGGAGGAGAGGAAAGAGATCCAGGATCGGAGCCATGCCGGCCCAGCTTGGACTTACGGCTGCTCCTGGCTAATTGAAATGGACCAAATGGAACTCCGGTTGGCCAAGCAACGGAAAATCAGAGACTGCTGTGTTCCTCGTCTTCACAGAGACCCGTCTCCACCACAACGTCCCGGCCTCAACGTTGCTTTACTGCAGTCAGATTGTCGGTATTTTAGAAATGAAACGTGGCTGTGAAATGTAAAACTGCAAATGACTCACAGTATCAAAAACTAAGGCTATATCTGAGTTATTTTAATTTTGGTTCTTATCAAAGGACAGGACAAGCGTTGGCCAGAATGTGTCATTTGTGGCGAGAAGCAAGTTATTGACAGCATGAAGTCAAGCAAAATGGGACGACACCAGGAAACAAAACAGAAGGAGTGGGGGGGGGGCTCCAAGGAAAAAAACACCTTTCTAGATGTCATTGAATTTCTGAGCAACAACTTGTTGTACATGTATTGCTGCAGGTTGGATTTTGGTTCATTGTGGGTCAGTGGAGTGCATCGGGTAGAGAGGAAGACAACAAAGGTGATTTTCCATGCAATGAATGCTGGACGGGATTATAATGTCAATGTGTTGTCAAGGCCACAGGGCCAGGGACAAACATCCCTGTGAGCATCTTTGTGCCATTTTCTACTTCACCCCTGGATGAGCAAGGGTCAAAGCAAATTCAAAGCAACCCCAACCTCCCTCCAGAGGGTCAGGGGATTTTATTAAAATGGGGGGAAATAGTGCCTGAATTGGCAACCTCACCTGTATTGGAAAACTGAGATGACACGTTTATCCTGTCTCTGTGTTAGCGGCAATTTGTTTTTCCTTCCTTTTTTCTCTAACAGTGCCTAATGCCTAACATCTGCCTCTTTCTCAACAAAAACAAACTCTCATAAGCTCCATCATCTATGATAAACGATGATGAAAGTTAAAGACATTCAGTATATGACACATCAAACAGCTAACGAACTTGCTCAAACTTGCCGAGCAGCAGATTGCAAACACTTTAAAACATAAAATAACAGTGTTAGAGTCTCTGCTTCCGATCTATCCGCCACCAGCAGATGAACCAGAACGAAAAATACACAATATTTTTCCATTCCAAGCGTTCACTTCCAAAAAAAGTGGACTGTGCATGTGGGGAGACATCAAAGAAAGCCACCTCGGCTCTGTTATTCACTAATGGCTCCATTACGCTGTGCGGTTTACGGCCGTCCAAGACAAAAGTTGACAATAATGAGAGAAACTTTTGGTCGTCAAACAAAAACGGTGGTTTTTAGATCATTAGAGCGTCAGCAACCATTAAATTGTGGTTTAAAATTCCATGACCCAAACCAACCAATCAGAATTCAACATAAAATGACGCAGAACACACTGGTGAGTTAACGTAATGCTACAGCTAAACCTCAAACTCACTTTACAAAATTGGCATTCCACGTTCTCCTCTGTTCCCTGGACACGACTGGCTTCACACACTCCAGCAAAAAGCTCATTTTGAATAATTTCAGAGCGTGATGTCAGTTGATATCCTTTAGATTAACACAGACGACGAAGAGAACGCGACGAAGACTTTGTTTGTCCCATCTCGCACAGTGTGCCGTGCAATTAATTAGAATCGTAACTTGCGTTCTCTCACACGCTACAATACTTTAGTACGAAGCCGCATTGCGTTTCAGTGGACAGAAACCCTACCCCACATTTGTTCTGATGGGTTGTGTTGCTCATTCATGGGTTCCTGTTAGGTTCCCAGTTGGGAGTGGCAGAGGCACCGGCGACACCTACTGGTAAAAGTCGGTATGCCGGTCTGGTCTGGTCTATAGCTCAATATCAATATTGAACATTTTTACACCGGACAAACCCCACTACGTAACTTATACAGACCATCTAAAAAAATTTGTGTTAATAATGTGTTAATGTAGAAAGCGTCATATGCTAGCGACTAGCTTAGTTGGTTAGCTCAGCAGCTAGTTAGCTTGTCTCATCAAGCTCTCATCTCATGACTTGTAACACAGTAAAGTAATGACGGCTCAGTTCCATTAAGTGTCCCAATAACAGTGACAGTGAGGCAGTACACACAATAGCAGAACCTTCCCTAAGTTGAGAGCGGTAGCTTCGAAACCGGGAGCGTTTTCTCCTCCAAAGATCGGTTCGTTTGGCCACATAAACACAAAACAAGCAGACTGAGATCGCCAAGAAAGGGTAGTAAACGGGCCAACCACTGGATTTTATGATGCCCTTTTTTATTTTCAAAAACTAAAACTACTAATAAATCCATCTGCTGGTTGTGAATCTGTTCAGATCTGATTTTATGCCGTGTTCATGTCCATTATAAAATGAATGATGGCGATGTCACAGCAATAAGCCCTGAATCATGACTGTACGAGACGCCTTGTTTTCTCCCTGTTAGTCATTAATTATAACGTGCAGTTGATCTGCGGTCTAATAATACAAATTATGCTTACAGTCAGTTATTTCTTTGTGAGCTCTTTGTGACACCAAAGAACATAGTTCGCATAGTTGATTGATATTTTCCAGAGGCCATTGCTGAGTCACTGTTACACAGAGATGAATGATCTCAGCGTGCACGCTCCGGCGTTAACAGATCAAACAGCAGAAAAAGCTTTGGCCTGGTCTGGGCTTGTTTATGCACAGCGTCTCTTGATTCAATTTGTTTTTCGTGTGTGGTATTAATTCATGCCATGACTTGACTCTTAATTATCTTGCTGCAAACTTATTATAACGCGATACGTCGTTTCCTCCATTGCTCATCCAGCAACCCACTTTATTCTGTCCCTTTCTAATCTGCTTCCGTTTACTCATGGATGCCACATAATAATAATAATAATATTGATTTTGTTAATAAGGATAAATGTGTGTAGACTTATTTTTATTACAAACAGCAGCACAAGATCAATACATTATCATTGTTATATACAGGGTTTCCTGGGGGTTATTAATGCTATTGATTGGTTATGAGAGACACATATTGTATGACAGAAAATTGCAAATGTGAAAGTATTTATTGCTTTAATTAATGTGCAAGAAGAGTACAGTGATATGATATAACTCTATAGTTGCACCTACAGTCATCTGTTGGCTGAAGTATTTGTTGGGACAGGGCTTCAAAGTTTTGTCGACATGTTACGCGTGCGACCCACAACCGGGAGATCTAAAGCTGCTAGCAGCAGTTAGCAGCTAATTCAAACCTGAAGACAAGCAACTGAAAATGTTTACAGATTGTGGAGACAACGCGAGGTTCAGGAGCTACTTACCCTCCGAGCAGAGGACCAGATCATCCGCCACATAACAGGGACATTAAATGATTGTTATTGTCGTGTCATTCCATTGTTTATGACATGTAAAATGTCACATTAGATGCAGACGCTGCTGCGTCACCGGCTTGATACCTAAAAAATTACACAGCTTTACGATGGTGTTGTTTTCTGCAGTGCAAATAAACAAAGGCGGCAGAGAGGGTCTTCATTGTGGCGATATTGCACAATATCAACAATATGTGAGCACTTCCTGTGTGTACACTTTGGCATTCCCTGTTTCAGGAACATACAGGTGAATTTTAGATATTTGATTTTATTTGCATGAAACCATTTTTCTTAACGTGAGCAGACCATGTTTAGTTGTTTAGTTTAATGTTCATTATGTATCGCTCTCGTGTCTTCCTTCTCTCTATCTTACAACCCAGGAGGTACGACGTTAACGCTGCTGTGTAGGGCAGCTGTTAATCCTGTATAGAAACTAATCAATGCCTGACTCAAGATAAGGTGGAGGGAGCACTTTACAGCGTGCGGTCCTGGAGGCAAGTGTTTGATGGATACATCCAGAGCTGCACTGTTTAGCGTTTAGACAGCTCTGGATTTTCTCCTGTAGGTCTATAATTTTAAAAATATTGATATTTGATTCCTTAAGGGCTATCTGGTATCCTTTCCCTCTCCTCTCTGTAAAGTATTTCCAAGCAGCAGTTGTGTTCTTTTCTTATTCAATCAAAAACAGTCACGGAGGTTCTGCATGTTTTGCCAGCTATCCATGACAAGACAAAAAGTTTTGCCCAACTCTGTTTTTTGTTCTATTTTGCTAAATATTTTCCCCATAACTAAATTGTTAACATGATACCATGTAATCCCATTGATTAGAGTTGCAGACCTTTGTTTCACGTCACTCTCACCCTCGAAAAAAGGTCCAGTGAACGGACTCTCCCCCAGTTGCCTTTAGTCACATCAAAACATGTGTGTGCTTTCTCTCTCCTACATAAACACGTTTGTCTTCTATCAACACAGGCTTTCTCACAGGAGGTGGGGACTCCTTCACTGACGCTGGCTACCTCTTGGCTACTCATGTTAGCCGTAACAATAACCTCCTGGCTACCATCTTCATCATCTTCAGAGTGGCTGGGAAAAGCTTTCTGAGCTGACTGAAGAAAGTTTGTCATTACAGTATAATCTGGGTTTAAAGCCTTTGTCACTTCCCTCTTTTTCTTGTCCTTTTTTTTTGATATAGTGATTTAAGTGCAGACAGAGCAAAGAAATTCACTCCAACATTAGCTAGAAGTTATTTTAGATTAGATTTCAATCACATCAATCATAAAAACTCAACATAATCCCTGGTTTACAGAAACGTACAGTGCCAACATTAAATCTGGCGATTTGATTGAAAATTTCTCGTGTGTGTGTGTGTGTGTGTGTGTTTGTGTGTGATTTACAGTGAGATTAAAGAGTCGCCTATTGGCTGATTAATAATGTAGAAAATGGAGAGCGGTGGCTGCACATTAAACATTCACTCCACACACACACACACACACACACACACACACACACACACACACACACACACACACACACACACACACAC
>JBBPCS010002601.1:0-13294 GCA_037974645.1 Hollardia meadi
TGCAGCGCTCTTTGCAGCATGATGGCAGTTATTTCATTTCTGTATATTGCTTTTTCCACCTAACGCGGTGTCCACAGATGGTTTTATTTATTTGTGGTCATGTGTTTAATTGTCTCAGTTTTGTACTGTTTTGTACAGTTACTGGTTAACTGTAGTGTGGCTAAATAGAGGAAGGCTGTTGTATATTTATAGTTGATAATCAGTGGTATGGACAGGACAGTGACATTATAAGCGAGCAAGCGCAAGATGGCAGCGCTCATATCAGCGATATTTTGGCTTAAATTTTGTACAGTGGATGGAAGTGGAGATACGTCAGCCACCTTTAGATAATGTCAATGGTCTTCAACCATGGTAGCAGCTCAGTGAGGCTGTACTTGTACCTGTTAGCTAAATGCTAACATCAGCACTCTAGCATGCTTACAATGATAATTATGGCTAGCATATTTTGCTGGTACAATGTTAATGCTGTTCACAGGCAGAGTTTAGTTTATTAGTATGATAACATTTACTAATTAGCACTTAAAACAAAGGACAGTTTAGGCGAATGACAATTTCAGTATTTTTACATGTATTTGCTCATAAACCAAAGTGTTGGACAGGCTGAAATTTTGAGATGGTGGCACTAGCTGAAAAGTCGGGAGAAAAATTATTACATTTCATCCTCTGGGGGACATAAATATATGTTTCACAGACAACCATGCAATAACTGTAAAGATATTTCAATAAAGAACAAAATCAATCTTGTGGTGTGGTGCTAAAGGAAAAGGCTGGGGATCACCAAAGCCATTAGAGTGTATTCTCTAGGGTTCTTAAATATCTGGTATGAATTCCATTCACTCCATCACTCCATACAATTATGTACAAAAATGTATGAGAATTCATCCAATAGTTGTTGAGATATTTAATTCTGGACCAACATGATGGATAGACTGATCGATCAACACTGCCATCTCTAGAGTCATGCCACTAGCATAGCTAAAAAGTGACAGCCCTAAGAATCCCATTGTTTTGGTCTAAGAGTAATTCACAGAGCATTTAAGCGATAAAAGTAGCCTCAGAACTTAGAGGTTGTCCAGAGTACTCCTAAGAAACTAAAAGCTGCTCACTTTCAGTCAGCTGCTAAGTTATTAAATATAGGGTAATAGTATCCAATCAGCTTATTACAAAATCAATCCAACAAAACCAGATATGATTGTTTGCACAACTCTCCACTACATGACAGGGGTCTAAGAAAATATCAGTACCTTAGAGTATTGTGATACTTGATTCTCTAATACACATTATTATTAGATAATTATTATTATTATTATTATTATTAGATATTAGATAGGTTAGCTTTTTCATTTTATCTAGTTTATTTTGCTTATTCTTGACTTATATAGGCAAACGTTCACTTCTTTGCTCAGACTGCATAAAAACTAGTGCTATGATGTTGATCACACTGTTCTGATTGCATAAAAACAGGTTTTTACTCAGATTTTATGCATATGGTGGTGTGTTCTTCATACTATGACAGTTTTCCTAAAATTACAAAAATCACAATATTGCCTTGTTTACAGTATCAAAATATATTGCACCATAACCCCTGTATCGTTAAGTGTATCGTATTACCAGATTGTTGCCAGGGTATAGCACTAATACCTGAACATGAGAATGCATAATGAATAATAAGAAAACTGTAAAATTGCAATTTAAAACCTCCATCTCACTTAAAGTTACTTAAAGGTAATAAAAATTGGGTGCCCTCTTGACGGATGTAATTCATGTTGTATTGTACAGTGTGTTTTGTGACTCCTGGTGGAGTCAACAAAAATCATAATCTTGACTTTCATACCCTCTAAACTGCAAGGAGCCACTGATGCCGACTGTCAGAATAATGAAACTGTGTCCTCTTATCCCTCCTCTCCACCGTTCAGGCCTGTAACTCCAATCTGTTGTATGTAATTATCTCTTAGCTACCCAGTCATCCTGTCCATAGAGAACCACTGCAGTGTTCCTCAGCAAAAGAAGATGGCCCAGTACCTGATAGAGATCCTTGGGGACAAACTGAACCTGTCCAACATCAAAGCTGACGAGACTGGTCGGCTGCCGTCGCCAGAAACACTCAAGGGCAAGATCCTCGTCAAGGTAACGTCAGAGTCTGGATGTTTAAGACTGATTCTCATTGGTGAGAGGAGTTAGTCCTGAGGCGATTGTCTCAGTTCAAAGTTTTATTAACTAGAGTTTGAACCTCAAAGTGCAGATTTCAAAGGCAGGAGATATGGGACTGATTGTAGTGTTGAATAAGACATGAATGAAAAACAAAACCTGACTGTTGGAAGGAATAAAAAGCTCAAGTTGTTTATGGACTGTGTGTAGTAACTGCAGACTGCAGGCTGGCTCATTATCTGGGCATGCTCGTCTACATTGTAATTATCGAAAAAACAATTTCCTGAGTCCAGCTGACCACAGATAATTGGCGTAATGTGTTGATGGCTACGGGTTAGGAGCAGTTCTGTAGTCAGCTTCACTTTACAGCTGAGAAGAGCTCTAAGTTAATAAAAATGTTGCCACACTCATCTATGTCACCCTCAATTGATACCATATGTTTACAACATGTTTTGTGAGCTGTGGCGAATGTTCAGGTTGACCTGGGTTTTGTTTCTCAGGCCACATATTGTATAAACCTTTTCCTACGGCAGCTAATTAACAACATGGGGCACCTCATAATTCAAACATTTAAGGAGGTTGTGAGGCTTTTGGTCCTGATTTCTTCCTTTTACTGTCTTTTACTAATTCAAACTAATGACTTTGTCACACTGTGAAAAACTTTTGGTCCACCATCTTTTTTTTCTAATTGCTGACTCCTGAGGCCTGTATTACGAAGCTGGATTTGTGGTTACTGAAGTAACAAGTTTTTCAGGGTTCCAACGGTGGTTCTCTTCATAGCGGAGTACATCGCCATGGTAACTTATGCTGCATGTTCCGATCAATGTCGGCTGACCGGTCAATTCTCTTGGAAAATAATATCGCCATTCATAGAAGATCCTGTGGAGGTCGATGCATGGATCGTGAGAGGGTCTCTCAGGAGGGCAAGAGGGTTCAGAGACATTTCATTTTTTTGCCGTTGGGGGCTAGTAATGTCAAAGCCATTTTATTGTGCTTTTGAATACCATCATACTTTAACAGAAAATGGTTGAAGCACTAAAGCCTTGTACCTGTTGTAAGATATGAAAGTAAGCCTTCTTACCTCTTTGAATTATGTCTTTTTTTATTTATTTTATATATGGTCCAAATACCACTGTGGTTGCAGCTCTAAGAATATGGCTACAATTGTCATACACGTCATAATACATTTCAGAAACTCATTCATTTAATAAAATACACTTACATGTAATTATAGTCAGCTCTACTTGTGATTGTGATCTTTACATTTATATTATAAGCTTATTAATTTACACACTGGCTGCCACTCTGCTGCCAGTGGACTCATTGCGTTGCTATATTCAGTTTCAGCTGCAAACACCGCCTCTTTTATGTGAACATGCTCATGGGTAGATTGGAAAATTTGGGTTGACTTACCGAGTTGATATCCACCTTCGTGTGACCACTTAGCATGATTGCGGTTCTTCGACTAGATAATGAAAAGATATCCTGGGTATGTTGAAGTCGTAGTGCAGGCCTCAGCTCTGTCTGAATCAGTGCTGCAACAACTAATCGATTTAATCGATTAAAATCGATGTTGAAAATAGTTGCCAACGAATTTATTTGTCGATTCGTTGCTTACGCCATTACGTTGTTGCTCGCACCGACTACGTTACTTCATTTTAATAAGAGCGTTAAGCCATTTCGATCATGGCCGAGCCAAGTCAAGCAACTGCATCAAGGCGGAGATCAAAAGTGTGGGAGCATTTCACGCTAAGGACTTTTCAGACAGGGGGCGATTGACGCAGCTTGTCATTCAATTTCAATGAGAGGCGAGCAGGCAAGTACGGAGGCGCGGGTGATCACACAGGCGGAGCAACAAGCGGGCGCGATCCCGTGAAAGTGCCGTGATCGTGCTCGTCACGTGCACACGCCCGCCCACGGACGGAGTAGAACCTTCCTGAACTTTGACTACGCGACAAGATTGACGAGAGGCTGATCCTGGCTGTGTGGTAGGGTAGCAGTGCACAGAAACCGTTTCTATGGTTACCACGCGTGGAGCGCCTGGCGTTTACTCGCGGGGTGCTTGTCTACCCGTCTATTTACATGAGGAGCGCAGTGAGACCCCACGGATCCTAGCGGGTACGCGGGCGTGGTGTCATCCCCAGTCTGAAAAGCCCTTAAACAGGTGTGATATCATGATATGACTTGTTTGAAGTGAAGGATGATTCAACAGGTAATCTTTCATTTGAGACTGACACACGAAAAAAATAGGAGGTTAAAATACGTGATATGGCAGTTATCTTGCAGTGGCTTAGCTGCTGAGCATATGGCTACTTTGTGACAAGAAGGCAGGCTGACATGACTGTGTAACGTTAGTCGCGAATCTTGTAGGCTATAGTAATAAACATGACTTGATCCGCCACTTCAACAGAAGTGCAGTGAAGTGAAACTCAGTTAAATTATGCTTGTTTCATTAGGCTAAGTTAATGTGATTACATTAGTGCATTGTTGTAGTCTAACATCACCCACAATATTAAAATATCTAGCTGTCAAGCTCTCCCCACTTAACCCTTTAGGATTTTTAAACTAGAAGTTATAGAAATGTCTTATTTATGAAGGCCTGAAAAGTGGAGCACTGTATTTCATAAATAAATAAATCTTTTATACATATATCTATTTGTTTTTTTTATCAACTAATAATCGATTAATCGAAAAATAATTGACAGACTAATCGATTATCAAAATAATTGTTAGTTGCAGCCCTAGTCTGAATAGCTTCTGCTCCACAAATGCTAATGACAAACACTGATTTGCTTTTTGTATACATCACATCTGTTTGACCGATCAAATACAGAATGAGCAGAGAGCCTGCAACTTGCATTTAGTATCACCATCGCCTGCTCTAGCAGCTCGTCCCCAAAGTGAGCATTTTTCTTTTCTTTTTTTATAGCAAGTTCCTGCAGTTGAAAAGGCTGCACTAATCTTCGGATTGGTGGAGGTTGTTGGGACTGTTGTTGGGACAATTGTTGTCTCTGTTTCCTGACAAAACAGAGACAATTGATGACCAAAACTATATTTATCTTTTTAATAGTTATTCCTGACTGTATAGACAAACCTCCAACAAACCTCTCAACTTTAGTTTAGTCTCAGTGTAGTTGTCGTGGCCAATTAACAGCACAGCATCTATTCATGTTCCAACAAATACACCTTTACATCACCTAAAAGTCTATTTTAGCCATTTTGCAAGCTTAAAGCTCATGTAAACCATCTGTCCAGGCTGGCACTACAGCAGAGTTTGTAATGTAAATCATTAAAGTAAAGTTAATTTCACACATGGCTTTAACCAACAGAGGCAGCATCTTGACAAGCAGCAGCAGTCCTCTGGGGGGGGGGCAGGCAGGCAGGCAGGCAGGCAGGCAGGCAGGCAGGCAGTATTGAGGTTAATGAGGGTTTATTGACACCAGATGCTTTCAGTAAAGAGAAGGCATCTTGCCAATACCTGGCACGCAAAAGACTGCTCTGCCAGCTGTTACACCAGCAGCACTACCTGTGTGTACAGTCAGCAGAGTGTTAGACATGACACCAGTATGTCAGCACTGCAAGGAACACTGATAATACAACACTTTGGCTTTCTCACTGATCTGCAACACTTGTTCTGTGGGTTACTGTAGGTACAGGAGTGAGGCAATATCAGCCATACAGTCACTGTGATTGAGAAAAGTCCATGGCTCAGGCATGAATATCGACGGCTGAACCCATACAGCCTTTACCCCTGAGTCTCTTCATCATATGTCCTTCAACAGGTGAAGTAAATAGACATGGTTCATCCATGGCTTTGTCAGTGACTAAATCCACGGCAAGGCTTTGGTTTTCAGGAGGGATTGCTAGCCAAAGATAATGTCAAAATAAAGGGTTTATAGGCTGGGTAACAATGGCTGGGTAGGTGAAAGAATAGGCCAAGGACTTTCCATTTCTGTCTCAACAGGATACATTGCCTGTCAACCAGTCACATCACAGAAATAAGGCAGTTTCTAACCAGTAATATGGCAGTGCTTTTGGATTAGACAGTCCACTGATGACAATAAGCAGAGATGTGTTCAGGAGTCATAAAGTGTGCAAATAATCTGTTACACAGCTATCTAACTAATGTGAGTAGCTAACATTAGCCACTAGTCATGAGACCAAGTAATGTAACCCGAGTGAATTGAATTTAGCAAGTGTGTTTTATTGCTTATAAATTCAACTTTATGTTTTTAAGAGGAATTATGTGTGAAATGTTCTTTTAAAAAAATCCCACAGGCCACCATGAAACAGATCGGTGATGTTTGAACTTGGCCTATAGTTTATCACCTGAAACAGTGCAAACACTTACTGTCTCAAACGCCAGCATATAGCCCTATCCCATGGAATGAGCTGAGTGGCATTCAGAGTAAAAATTTGAACTGACAAGACTCAATATTTACTTCCGCCAAGGAGGTTTGTTGGCCTGTCAACAGGGTTACAGAAAAGGTACAGGCCCAATATTCATGAAACTTTGACGGGTTGACAGGTGTAGAATGGTTAAAGAAAGAACGCATTAAATTTCGAGTGGATTTCAAATCATGGGGCATATACATGAATTATTTTCCGCTTTCATAGAATGGTTTGGATTTATTTGCAGGTTGGCCCCTCCTTCCTGGCTTACGAGAGCAGTGGTGGTCAAGCGAGCTAGACATTAAATGAAGAGAGGCAGTGGTGTCTGCGACAACAAAGCAATGAATCGGAGAAGTAAAAAATTATTTTAAACACGCCCACAACCCTGCAGAAAGGTGCCATACTGTTGGATTTTGTATGAATTTATTTGAAACACACGTCAAACAGACACACAGACCTGCAGCTCTTTATACATCCATGACACAGACAGAGCAGAAGAGAGAGACAGACACAGGTTATTAGGTTTTTAGCCTATAGACCAACCTCACACCCTGCACACCGTTATTGGCTGGTGGCTACAAGGCAACTACTCAAAGACTGATGCCCAAAAACGTCCCCAACACAGTGAAATAATAATAATATGAAGAAAATACAGACAGATGCAGGGTCTTACAAGTGATGACTGAGAGCTGATGCTGATGCTCCAACTAAAAGCATATTTTGACCTAATTCTAATACTTGTGTAAGTATATCCAGACACAGTGTTGCAGATTTGCATATCATAGAAGAGTGGACTATAGACCTTGGTGGAGGTATGCGCTCTCTGAGCACCCTTCTGGTTTATTTTATTTTTGGATGAAAATATTATATTAAGTTCTATTTTTAGATTCTGAATCTTCTCCTGAGTCTTAATTTAATTTTAGGCTTGAGGAAATATTCCAGCTCTGTAAAGAATATTGGGATATAATCTTGTGCCATATGTGTTCTAGCCTGAGTTTCAACATTTGGGGCACATTTTTATATTTTGTTAGTTGGGAAAAAACACAAGGAAGTCCCTATTTTCTGCCCTGTTGTTGCTATATTCAGTTTCAGGCTGTTGTCTCTTAATGTCCATTGGTCATTGGTAGACAAACTTAAAATCTTTCCTCTTTTTCTTTAAAGTACATTTTGCCTTGATTATGTATAGCACAGTAGAGTGGTGACTGGGAGGAAATGAGGGGAGACAGGATGGTCCCTGGCTACATTTAAATTGGGGATGTAATTAAAGTACATGGTTGGTGTCTCAAACCCCCATGACACCAAGGATGCCCCATCTAATCAAATTTTTCATGACACATAAAATGATTAAATGCATGTTGCAGCTGTTTGTTTTTGTGCAGTGAAACTTGAAGATTGATTTGTTCTTTTCCTCACCAGGGGAAGAAACTGCCTTCCAACATTGATGAGAATGCAGAAGAGGGAGACGTATCAGATGAGGACAGTGCTGATGAAATGGAGGACGACTGCAAGCTGATGAACGGAGATGTATGTAACCTGTTTGGTCTTTTCTTCCATTTCTCCACCTTTATCTCTTCCATTTAGCAGAGGCAGGCTTTGTGTCCTTGTGTCAAGCAGATGAATTGTGAATTGCACATTCTCTTCTTGATGGTTCATGTTAAAATTAAGCAGTGGTGATGGAGTGTTCTCCTCTCCTGTCTTGCCTTTGTTGTTTATCTCCTATACTACTGTCTCTCTTGGGTGCTTCTGTCTCTTTCTTTCTGTGTGTCTATTTGTTCTCATTTCCTCCTCTTCTCTCTTCCTTTTTGTCCCCTCTTCTTCTCCTCAACTCTTCCTTGCTTCTTTCAAAGTGGAAGGTACTGTATCAAAAGCTCATTCTCACCCAGTCATGTGCCATACTTTCTCATCCCACCTGTGAAAGCTGAAAGTCCTAAAAGCTTGACAATATTGCATCTTACAGATTCTCCATCAATTGTCTTGTGGAAGGATTTTTTATCTGGAGCCAAATATGTGTCTTGTAGGCCTCAAAACTAGTGGACAATGCTAGTCATGCAGTAAATTAAGAATATTCAGAACTGTTGGTCCCAGCATTGGCCAGAGTTCTTAAAAATCTTAGGTGTAGGTGTTATTAGAACAGAGACACTCTGGGAATAATTACAGTATATGGAGGTCTGAAAAACAACTGGAGAAGTTCAGAAGCCATTAGAAGTTTGCTTTTGAGTTAAATTCGGCGACAGTTATTTGTGCTGATTATGCGAAAGAAAACTGCACATAGGGAGTAAATTGTTAGGACGGACTATTGCAAATAATGGTGTCTTGATGAAAGATTTTTATTCTAATGAATGTGTCTAATTCAAACATTGCAGCATGCATGGGCATTTTGTTTTTGCCAGACAAAGTAATTTTAACTTCAGAGACTTCAGTATTTTATTCAAAACCATTGCAAAAACAAGTATTCAATATCTGTCCAAAAATGTTTCTTTCAGGGTGGAGAAACAACCAGACACAACCAGATTTCTTATTTGAAAGACAAAAATGAGAATTATATTAGAGATGCACGTTATTTAGTGGACCAATAAATTAATGGCCTAATAATGGGAAATTTTATATTTTATATTATATATAATAATTTTTATATTATTGGCTATCAATAGTGAAATTATAGCCAATACATAGAGTTGATAATACAAAGCCAAATTGCTTTCATTGCCTTAACAAGCACAGCACACACTGCTGGCAGTGTGCATCTTTAAAGGTGGTTTGCAATCTGCCAATAAACACTGAGAAGAAGAAGTGCAGCATGATGTCAATGGCCTGGCTCTACTCGGGTGCAGCAAGCTCTACTCAGACATTTGCAATTTGCAATAAATGTTTGACAAGGGTTCAAAGAGGAGGGAAAAAAAGAGTTTTAACCCAACAAATCTTATTAGAGCTATGGGACATTAAACATTAAATCATCCATCTTAGCTTTTCTTCCATTCAGGTGTGCATAAACTACAGGTTACGAACTTCTTTTTAAAATACAAAATTGTGAAATCATTGGTTATCTTATCAAAACCATGCATAAAAATAGGTAATTATTGGTTGAAAAAAATATTGTGCATCCCTAAATTATATTGCACAGTATATTGTGTGCAACTAAAACATTAGACTTTGATCAGGTTAAAGATAATATTTATCAATTCCACAAGAAATATGTAATCCCCTGCATCATATCCAGCATATCAGATGGACAACACTGATTAGACCTCATCCTTCATTAAAAACAAGCTCAATATTGGTCCTAAATGTTCAGTTCTGACTCGTCTGCACTGAGAGATGAAACTCTTCATGGAGCATGTTGCTGTTGCTTGTGGTCTGATTACAGACTGAAGTGGTTTGTGGATACACTCTGCCACCATATGGCTGAACTGAGCATGTACATATTCTAAGCTAGGCAGTGAGTGGTGATCTCTCAATGACAACTTTCATTCATCCCACTTCATCTTTATAAAGAATTCCCCACTGTCATTCTCTGTTATGCTCTCACGTGTGGAAATGCTCACAAGGTCCATTCATCAAGCAGTGTGGTACATTATGTAACGTATTGCTTCATCTTTGCTCCTTGTGAAATGTGAGTTCTTAGTCTGCCATGCTAAGAGATAATTATCCAAGGTTTCTTCTACAGTAGGACCTCAGATAAAGACAGTTGATTTAAAGGATCAGTTAATGTAGATTATAAAAAAGCATATATTACCTTTAGTATCATGCAAATAGTTTGTTAAGGTTTTGAGAATTCTGTCTCCGTCCCACTACAGCTCTTTTCAGAAATGGTGTTCCTGTTACTCTGAATAATAGATCACACTGTGAACATTTTACAGTTACTCTTAGCATTTAAATGTTTCCTATGAAAACTGTTGATACCATTAGCGCTAATTTGGGAGTACTGATTCTTTAGGCAATTTTTAATGCATTATTTTGCAAAATACCTAACAAAGTCATTGGAAAGCTTACATACATACTGTATGCTTCCATTTCCTGTCATACTCACATCTGGAATGGGTTACATTACTAATGCATACTCACATCTGGAATGGGTTACATTACTAATGCAGCCATTTGTCAAATGGTCTGAGAGGTTCTGCATTACGTAACATAATGGACTGCTTCATCATCATGCTTCTCATGAAAGTTGAGCTCTGGTTGGACCCTGCATGATGTGTGTCCTTTCTCCTTTCTCTGGTTTGATAACAGTCAGGTTTATTGCCAAGAAGATTTTCACATACACAGAATTTGTCTTGGAGTTTTGGTGCAGAACAATAAACATTGTAAGAGAAAGTACAAATAGAAAGATTAAAACCAGGTACTGAAAGCCAAGAAGTATAACTAGAAACTTAACAATAGAATATGATTTTAAACAAGTACAATATACATGTATTTTTAAAAATGAAAGTACTTTATAGTTTTGTGCAAGATTGTGCAAAATATTGACCAGGGAATGTGCAAAAGTTCAAAGTATGCATCTGCTCTCGGAAAGGCTGTTAATGTGCCTCTCCAGGATGGAGACATTTGTCATTGTGGTAAGGGAGGAGGGGACCTCTGAGGTGGGCAGAACTGGAGGCCCAGGCCCCTGCTCAGTTTGGGGAGGTGGTGCTGGGGGAGAGAGTCACAGGGGATGGTGTCAGGGCTGTCCCATTGTCTTTCAAATCAACTCATTCAGTTTGTTGGCCAGACCAGAGTAAGACAGACTTTTCTAATGTGTCTCTCACAGTAGACAAAACATCAGAAAAACCCCCATCTTACATTGAGGAAAGATTGTACACAACCACAACTGACTTGATGCATGAATATGCCTCTAAGTGGAGTTAAAATGAAACTGGGGAATGAAGTTTAAAGTTGTAGTTTGATGGCTTGTTGTCACTGACGAGGTTGAATAGCTGAGGTTTTACTGGTGCTTCTTTCATAACTCTGCTTCACTGAAGTCATTTGACTGAGGGTTTTGCACATTTCCTGTATTCCTTATGCACACTATTTTTTTAAATTATTTTTTCAATTAATTGTTGAACCTATAAAATGTCATAAAATAGTAAATAAAAGCTTTCAGGTGACATCTTCAAATTGCTTGTTTTGTCCAACCAACAGTCCGAAACCCAAAGCTATTAAATGTACAAATATTTCAAAAGAGATAAAAGCATATAAAAATTGTTTTGAAGTCAAATACCTAACAAACACTACTGTATGTGAAAAGATCCATTAAGCTGAATTTGGAGACTTCCTTCCTCCCTCGTCTTTGTTCACATAATGCTCCAAATATCTGATTTCAAGCCTAACCCTTATGTTAGCATTGTAAGACAATTTTATTAAATGCAGCTTCCTACAAATATAAAACGCTTTGAGTTGTGGAGCATGACATGGCAAATGTGAAAAATGAGCAATTACTCCCATCAGACAGGAACTGTCCAAAGATACTCTCACCTCTTTTATAATGGTTGATATTTATCATTCTCTGTGTAACTGTTCCTTCCTCCTCCAGACATCAGCCAACAGGAAGCAGGTGGAGAACATGGCCAAGAAAAAGCTAGACAACCTGATGAAGGAGTCCAAGATCAGAGACAGAGAAGACCCGGACAGCTTTACCATCGCAGCCCTCCCACCTTCTGCGAAGCCCACTGACAAAACAGGCTCTAAGGTAAACACAGACAGGTAGTCCAGAACTTACCTGCTAAAATTTTTTTTTTATTTAATTCCATTTGAAATGGGAAAATCAGGATTTTTGAGTTTCCAATCAGAACATTTCTACTGAAATCGAATTTCCTACTCAGAAAGTCGGGAGAGCCTCACTAGCCCCAACCTCAAAATCCAAGATGGCTGCTCCGTGCATCAACAGTAGTGAAAGCTGTAGAATACACTGCTTACTAAGCACTTTTGTCTTATTTTTGTGTCATCTGTCCTACACACAGAACTGTCCAACTTTTTTCTGTGGACTATTCTGTTGTGTTTGTTGGTGCAAAATGCATTGTAATGCATTGTTATTAACTGGTGTTGCTACCAATGATTAACCTGATTAGAGCAGTCCATCTTGGTTTTGCCAACTTGCTGTATGGGAGTGCGGAAAACTCGGCACTGACATCATTCCAGGCTCTGACTTCCAACTTCTGAGGTAAATGCAATGCAGAATAAGGTTGGCAGTGGTGCAGCTACAATGGTCACAGGCTGCGGGCTGCGAGCTAACGTTAGCTCCAGACCAGATCCAGATGGGATGCTGCAAACCGCCATTCCCTTGTGATACTCTGCTTTTTTACCTAGTTTAGACCAGGAACGAAAATCTGACATCCACTTTGGAGGAGACGGTTACGTTAAATTTTCTCAAGAGCCATTCCAGAGGGGGACACTTAAATTGTGCTGTATCTCTGCTACCAAAACACTCTGTCACCCTGCCAACTCAGGAACACTACATTACTTCTCTCATTGACTCGAATTTAAACGGCTGCAAACACCGGTTATTATTATTGTGGCGAGCTAGCAAACGTCTGTTAACTCTTACTTAACATAAAGAGTGACATGTAATTCTGTCCAACTAAAATGAAGACTGGTGACGATTTATAAATGTGTTTTATAGGCTTGGGCGGTAATACAGTAATACCATATACCGGGCTATTTAAAAATAGCAACGGTATTTCTTTAATTACCGTCATGAAAACAATCTGCTGTGTAATGTGCGCACTGCGCAGGTTTATAATAAATGCCTGAGAGTGTGTTTCTGTGTCCAGCAGCTGCA
>JBBPCS010002602.1:0-13294 GCA_037974645.1 Hollardia meadi
TAAAGTTATAAAAATGTATCATTCCTGTGAGAGGCAAATTTACATAAATAATGTCAAATTATGTTGTTAAAATGTATAGGCTACTTGATGGCTGCTGTCTTTTGAAAATTCAGCTAAGCTCCAACAAATGTGAGAGGAGCACTGAATGCTTTACTGTGAGTGTGTGTGTGTGTGTGTGTGTGTGTGTGTGTGCGTGCGTGCGTGCGTGCATGTGTGCGTGTGTGTGTATGTGTGTATTTCAATTTTTCAGTTGGTGTGGGCGACTAGCAATCGTATTGGCTGTGCCATCAACGTGTGTTACAACATGAACGTGTGGGGGATGATCTGGGCTAAAGCTGTCTATCTGGTGTGCAACTACTCTCCACCGTACGTTTTTATACCATTTTCTATACCATGACACACAACTCAAAGTAACCGACATGTTCTCACTCCCAACTCTTCCAATATGGCAGTTTTATCAGTAGCCATAAAAGCTTCTGACTTCTGACTTCTCAGTTTTGAAACATGCAGGGCTCAGCGGTCAAGCTAGCAACAATAAATATGCAACGTCCTCTTAGACTTCCAAAATAAAGCTTGCTGATAGACATTTCATATATTATGACATTATGAGTTTTGGACTGTTAGTAACATTGTGAAATGCTTCTACTTTGGCTATGTTTAGGCACAAAAACTGCTTGATTCAACTAAGTATGCTACTTATGTAAGTTACGTTGCTTCCGTATCATAGGTCAAAAACAAGTCGACTTTGACGTCACACAGGAATTGTGTCCCGGCCTCCTGGGGAAAAGTCCTGTGTCTTATCCGTCCAATCACCCCAAGCACCTGTAGGGCTATTGACTAGACTGCCATATTTGACAGGTTGGGAGTGAGCACTGACTAAAAGAACTCATAACTAAAATCTCAATCAATCAATCTCGATCAATTATCTTTTACTTGGTAATAACTTGTTATGTGTTTTGCAAAGTGACCAAAACAAGAGAGACAAACAAGATACAAGGCATTAACAGTACTTGATAGGAACCCCTACAGATTTTACACACTGTTGGAGGTGTTGGAGACTGCATTTATGAATAAAAATTCTATAAAGCCTTTTGTTGCTCCTGAGGGAGCAAATACACCAATCAGCCACAACATTAAAACCACTGATGATTGAAATGAATAACATTGATCATCTCACTACAGTGCAATATTCTGCTGGGAAACCCTGGATCCTGACATTCATGTTGATGCCAATTGACACAAACCATCTGCCCAAACACCCGTGACGACCAAGCACACACCCATGGCCCCGGCACACCTGGATGACATTGGTCCCCCAGCAGGACAATGCCTTAGCAGCTCAAAGCTACATTCGTCACTGCTAGCATAACACACCTGAATCTCCCATCAAACTCTCTTTGTAACACTGGTGCAGAGACCTGCCACCATTGAATGCAGTAACTTTAAAAAAAAAGGAACTAACTAACAACAGGAACTTAGAGACAATCATTTCCAGCTCTTTCATTCATGGATCTTCATCTCTTGCTTATAAAAACATTCAAATGAATCAGATTGTCTGCATAAAAACCTAAAGCATTGTTTGTTTTAATTTCCCCTCTTTTTTTAACTATGGCAAAATCCCTGTCGTTGTGTTTTCAGGGGCAACTGGTGGGGTCATGCTCCATACAAATATGGAGCTCCCTGTTCTGCCTGTCCAGCTAGCTATGCTGGAGGCTGCAGGGACAATCTCTGCTACAAAGGTGGGTTTGGGACACAGCTGTGGTTTTCTGTCATGCCTCATCTCCTTACATAATTGTCAGAGTTATTATTAGTTTTACTGAAAGAAAATAGTTCACAACGTTCTGCTACAGCATGGATATTTTTCCTCACTATCCTGCCATGATTCTGTCATGGCAAAATAGTTTTTTATGTGCCCAGTGTAGCATTCCCACATAAAAATATTATGGCCTTGTTCATTTTGCAACACAGTATCATGGCAGCTCGTCAAATAGTGACAAAATTTAATAAATAAGCTTTGTGTACATAGGCACAGATTGTTGAACTGTTTATTATTAACATAGCTGAAATCACGATCTTTCGCTTTAATTAATTCAATTTAGTGACTGAAAGTATCTTTTCCTAACCTTAACCAAAGTGCTTTTGTTGCCTGAACCTCACCATCCAGTTTAACAATGCTATGTTTCATTCAATGAAAGGAGCATCAGACAGTGAGCAGTTGTGCTCATACAAAAAAATATGTACATTCATGTCCACGTGCACAAATCCTAAAGATTATATTTCATGACCATTTGACCAACTGCTGTGATACTATGTCGAATTTTGAGTTTTGACCTAAGTTAGATGTAAGAAAATGAGAACATCCAGCGAATCAATACAATGGCAATATGGCATCTATGTTTTCAGATGGGGGTGTTGACAGGCGTCCAGCTCCTGAGATTGAGGAGAGCAACTACATTGAACCGGAACCAGTGAGGGACAGGGAGCCCCAACCCAGGGCCCAGACACCAAACCCCTCGCCCAATGGCAACGTGGAGAGGAACCAGGTTGTCAGCACAGAGCAGATGTGTAAGGACTGCTCCCACCATACTTCATCTTTTTGAAGTTTCGAGAGTATACATTATTGCTATTGTTAAAATGAGACTGTGAAAAGCTCTGTTTGTTATTTTAGGCCAACAGGTCGAATGTGAGACTAAGCTGAGAGATCAGTGCAAGGGAACGACCTGTAACAGGTAAACACTAAGGAACATGGTGACAACAGACAAATGTCAAATGTATATGCAAAACATTTGATGTATAAAGGAGAGTTCAGATGGCAGTAGATAATTTGTGATTTTCAGAAAAAACACTGAATTATACCAATATCAGGACAATATAATGGGACTACAATAAAGGCACCAGAGCCAAGATGTTGTTCACTTTACTGCTGTTCCTCTCCATAGGTATGAGTGTCTACCTGGCTGCATTGACAGACCTGGAAAAGTAGTTGGGACTGGATATTATGACATGGTAAATGATCACCAGTGACAGTTAACTATTTATTATTGTATGGTATAATAAGAAAAGGAGAGCCTAGAAAGTAAGGTATAGAGTGTGACCTTACTCTAAATGACCTTTACCTCCATGAAAAAAATTCAGTTTCTTTAAAGCTTTATCTTGCTGTACATTCACATCCATGTCTTCTGTCACGTATCTCACTGCAGCAATCCAGCGTGTGTGGAGCTGGCTTACACTCTGGTGTTATTGACAATGATGGAGGATGGCTGGATGTGACCAGACTGGGCAGAAAACAACAATTCACCAAGTCATACAAGAATGGTATTCAATCAATTGGGTATGAATCAGACTCTGTATTTAGTTTTCTTTTTTTCTTTTTTTTTGTCAAAACGTGTTTAATACATATACAGAATCAGCTATTGGCCAAGTATGTGTACACATAAGTTTAATTCTGGTTTTAAGTCGCTTTAAATTTTCAGGAAAATAGAAATAGACATGCATGTTTTTTTTATTATTATTAATAATAATAATAATAATATTAATAATAGCAATCACAACAATGTTTACCAAAGTTCAAAATAAACTATTACATGCCAATAAGTGAAGAAATAGGTGTGTATATAAATATTTCTAAAAAGCTTATATACAAGTGTTTCTCTAAATGTATGTATATATTATTTCATATTATCTATTATGTTATATTATTGTCATATATTTGCTCCATTTATTTGGACAGTTCAACTAATGATGCATGGCTGTGCAGCACAGACCATAAGTTGTTTTCTTTAAATTCACAGGAAAAACAGGAGTGCAAATTCCTTCAAAGTAGAGTCTGTGCCTGGTAAGGAGCATATAGTCTTTTTTGACTTTGAGGGTTCAGTTACAGCCACATGTTGTCTGTGTACAGAAACACTGTAGGGTCATTTTTTGTGCCTTTTTTTCTTCCAGTCAAGGCAGTAACATGTGATACCACCGTGGCACTTTTCTGTCCCTTCAAGAAACCTGTACAACACTGTCCCAGGTAACATTCTGCTTTGGATTTAGTCGTGAGTGGACAGCTGGAGCTTTCATGTAGACTCAAAACATTTTTTGAAATAAACCATGATTGGCTGAGCTTCTGAGTCACATTCACTCTACGTAAGTCATAAAGGATAGCAATCTGGCCCTTGTAAACTTACAAATTCAAAGTAATGTAAGCCAGAAAAATCGAAGACACCATGGCCTTCCATACTAGCCTTTCAATCATTGACTGTATATAAAGATGGACGACATGAGAGCTCCCCAAAAGTGAAGCCAAAACATCTTGATCGCCCCCTGTTGGCTGGCTGCAGTATAGGTCATAAACTCCTCCCCCTCAATGATATCAGATAGGACATGGGCCAAACTAAAAACTCAAAATTCACATCAAAGAGATGTTCCCCAAAGATGGTTTCTGTCATTTAGGTTGTTCTTATCACACTGAATGTTGAACTTGAACTCATGTTGAAGTGTTCGCTTTTCTGATCAGTTTGGTTTTAATTAGTTATTTAATGCTATAAAAACAGGGTGAAACGTCATGATTGACACTTACCCCTGCTCGCAATTGAGTTGGGCGGGTGTATGGGCGGGAACTCGATACCACGGCTCCACCGCCCGGTCACTACTGCACAGAGTCTGGCTCCAAATGACGTCACCAGCACAAGATGGCACTGCTCATATCCCGGATATTTTGGCTTCATTTTTGTACAGTGGGAGGAAGTGGAGACACTTTGGCCATCTTTATTTATGTCAATGGTTTCAACATCATAAATTAAGGAAAATTTGCATTTCGACATTTATGCCTCTACGGTAGCGATAGCCATGGCAAGAGGCATTATGTTTCCGGGTTGTCCGAAAGTCCATCCCATCATTCCATTAATGTGAATTCGATATGTCAGGAACTCGTTGAGGGAATTTCTTCAAATTTGGCACAAAACTCCACTTGGACTCAAGAATGAATTGATCAGATTTTAATGATCAAAGGTCACTATGACCTCACAAAACATGTTTTTAACCATAGCCCAAGAATTCATACGCTAATTATGAGAAAATCTCACACATGTAAACACATGTGTAGGCACATGTCTAAATGATGAAGTGACAACATTTTATATCCAAAAGGTCAAAGGTCAACTTCACTGTGCCATCATAAGATTTTCTGGTCATTATTCAACATCATAACTAAGGAACAGAAGGGGAGATTGTGGCCATATTTCACATTTGGTCAGATACTGAATTAGTGACATTAATCTTGTTTGCTGATTGTATAGATCTTCTGTGCTGCCAGATGGAAGATGTGTGTGAAGCATCCAAGTTTTAGAATTTGTAGCTTCTTCGTGTTCTCTTAGAATCAGCTTTATTAGCATGTACAGTATGTGAACACATACAAGGAATTTGACACACACTGATAAACGTACAGCAGTGTAGTCCACCTCAAGCTCATTGGCTTTGCTGATATTGAGCTTCAGATGATTGTCGTCGCACCACTTTTATTTACAGTCGCATTTACAACCTGTATTTCTTTACCTCTGCCTAAATAAATTTCGGCCTCCACATAGCTCTGCCTTTAAGACAACATGAACATTGTGTGGTTTATTAGTGTATGCACCAAAAATATCCAATGACCTGAAGTGAGCTCTGGCTTTTTCTTCAGGTTGTACTGCCCCAGGAACTGTCTACGTGACAGTCGAGCCCGAGTCATTGGGACAAAATACTACTCAGATGTGAGTTCTTGCACCATTGTCATAAAGTGACCACTGCAGTCTGTCACTGATTCTAGTGGAAACTGTAAACTCTTTCTTGACAGCAGGCATTTTGACCTATCATAGCCAGTAACGCACAGGTGTAAGTAACAACTTTAATGATTGCTTGATTCATACCAGTGAAACAGCAGACCCTTTACTTTAGATGTTAAACTGTATTATTATTTTCATTAGTTATATTTCCTGTTATGACATGTCTAAATGTCTGCCGAGAAAAATCCTATTGGCCCACATGGACCTTTTTCACAGCAGACATTTTGACTTATTATAGCCAGTAAAGCACTGTATAACATTAATCATAGCTTTGTTCCATACCAGTGAGCCAGAATATGTAATACCAGCACCATAAAACATGGATTGTAGCCTTTATTAAGATTATTATTTACACATGTGCATTTCAAGCCACAACATTTCAAAATGTCTGCTTCAATGAGCAAAATCGTGTTTTGGGATTCTACTAGTATTTCCACCATTTTACTTAAACACATACTGTATAACAACTCTTTCTTGTCTTTTTCTGTTATGTCGCCACCACAAGTAGGGGGGCTGTTTGAATTGTTATGATTTTATGATAATGATGATTGTTGGGAGCTGTCACCAACTAGCCTCTGCATTTATTCTCTTGAGAACAGGGCAGGACTTGTTTCTTACATTATATTCAACACCATGCGAACACAAAGTGGCCTGTTTTTCGTTCTTCCAGAAATCCAGTATCTGCCGAGCAGCCATCCATTCTGGAGTGATCCAGAATGAGTCAGGAGGGTACCTCGATGTGATGCCTGTGGACAAAAGGAACCAGTACAGTGGCAGTTACCAGAATGGCATCACGTCAGAGAGGTATGGTTAAAAAACATATGAATTACTTAAAAATGGGCGGCATGGTGGTGCATAGGTGAGCACTGCCACAGCAAGAAGGTTCTGGGTTTAAACCCGCTGGGTGGGGCTTTCTGGGTGGAGTTTGCATGAGTTTGCTAGCATCCTCCTAGTCCAAAGATATGCAGGTTAGGTTAATTGGTTACTCTAAATTCCTAAATTCAAATTCATGGATATGAATGTGAGCCCTGTGATGAACTGGTAACCTGCCTCTCGCCCAATGTCAGCTGGGGTTGGCTCCAGCCCCCTGCGACCCTGCAGAGGATTATAAATGATGGATGGATAATGGATACATACAGTGTATATATAGAGCAAGAAATGAGCATGAATAAAAAATATACACAAGGCTAATGTCACGAATGTCAGATATCAGAACTTTTATAAAAGAAATATATCAACTATTCACTAAATCGTTAATTCATGTAACTTATTATTGCCAAGTTGGACCATGTTTTGACTTCAAATTCTTATCTGCAATTACCTCTGTCAGGCCCCATTGAGACCAAATCAGGCATAGCAATGAAAATACAGCAGTCATCTCATTCATTTTGAGTGTGGGTAGTGCGTTCAGGCTGCGAAGGTGCAGGCCACAGGGGTTTCCAAAACAAAAACAACAAACAAACAACAAAAAAGCACAGCGGCCCTGAAGCGACCACTTGAAACAGACTCAACTTTTGGAGAAACGTAACCCAATTTCACTCTGCGCTGATCAATCCGATAACCAGGTGATCAGTCCGGCTGGTCAACAGTATTGTTGTTCAGGTCGTTTACAACAAGTTTCTATGATGTCGTTTGGTGCCATAAACATCATTGTGTTGCCAGGAAACTGCACAAGTATAATGGATTGATACTCTCCCAGTTGTGTACTCCTACACCGCTGCACAACCCTGCACTAAACACCTGATTGTGTCTTAATGAGGCCTCAGAGTGATGAGCAAATTTCAGCGACGAGTCAATATTAAAATACATCAGTGTACTTGCTGTGAGAAACAACATGTGCATTTACAGTACCACGTCTCTGTTCTCTCCCTGCAATTTCTCTTCCAGCTTACAGAACCCGACAGGTGGGAAAGCCTTCAGAGTGTTTGCAGTCATCTGAAGAACCATTCTCAAAGGACAGAGTACCATCAAACATGGCCACTTCACATCCAACAAACCCACTCATTATCATCTTACAACCTGTAATTACATTCATTCCTACAGTAAACAATTCAGCTTTTCAATCTATGAGACTAATACTGCAACATGACTAAAATCAAGGCCTCTCCTCAAAGAGTCCAATAATAGCTTAGCAAAGGATGTTTGGTGGATGATGATCTTGGATGTCTTTTGCCTTACATCTTTTCTTAATTCCAAGAGCTGACCGTAATAATCGCATTGGGCTGCCATGAATCTTTTGCTGACATGACATCATGTTTTTTTTTTATAATAAATGCCTCCCACAATTTCAGACCTTGAAGGTTAAGACATCACATCAGTGGTTTTACCAAAGCAGTTTAGGAGGCATTACGACATTCTGTACGCATCATCTCTATGTAGAGATACACCGTGGAAATAATGGAGAAGCCAGATACAGAGTCATAAAATCCATTCATTTTGTGGGAACAAGATTAGTTAGTCACTAGTTAGCAAGAACATTCGTTCTGAAATACAGTAAATCCCCCGGGCGTTTGTATATTCTATGCAGGACCAAACAGGTAAAACTGATTAATAAAATTACAATTACGTGATAGCATTTGTTGAATAACTATGGGGAAGAATTAAATAGTAAGATGGTTAGCTAGATATGCTAATAGTTGCAGCTTATGTTAGAGCAGACAAATACTCAAATCCATTTTTTTTTAACTTGTCCACATTATGCGGATATTTTTTTTAAACTGATATTTTTCTCCACCATTTCAAAAACACTCACACAACCTTTGATTTACAAAACATCTCTGTACACAGGAGAACGCAAAAATGAGTCCAAGCACTCAAAAACAAGCATGCTGGGCCAGTTGGTGTCAATAACCCAAACATTATTCTATTTAAATAAAATGATCCAAAACCATAGAAAAACCATTAGGTTGAGTTGTAAACTTGTAATTAGACCTAGCAGTGCTAACAAAGAACTTTGGTGCTAACCAAATGTAAACAAACCGGTAGTCCGCCGTTGTTGTTTCAGGCGCATGCTCATTACACAGAACAACAATGTGGACATTGAGGTGATAATGTTGTTGTTTCCGAAATGCTTCATTTAACAGGATACACAGAATCCTTAAAGTACCATTTGTGTGTGAAGGGGACGCCAAAATGCAGAGGAAAATGATTTGCAAAATATCCATATATGTAATACATAAGGCTTTAGAATGTGGCGCCTGTATTCAGTTTTGGAAAGGCTAACCAACCCTCAAATTTTTGAAATGAAAGGTATCATTTTTACTAAAGCCTTGGTTGCTCAGATCAGATTGAACAATTGCTGTTAAGGGGAGGGGCTTAGAGACAGGTCAGTTCATTGAGGAACTTTTCTGGTATGCCCACTCACCTGAGCTGTCTAGCAGAGCGTTGTGCTGGGAGTGACCCATGTTCATTCATTTCAAACTTTGCATATTACAGATGAAACTGTGTCAGACTTTTGTCTAAGTGTTACACACAATAAGAAGGATTTATTTAAATGTATTTCCTTGCTTTGGATGTCTTGTTTCGGCCTCCATATTTCATTTCTTTTCATCACAGCGGTAATGCACGTACAGTACAACACAGGCTGTAAAATACAAATTGTATAAATTTGTACATAATGCTGTAAATAATATCAAACACTATGCTATGAAGTGATTGCTACTGTTTTTCATTTCCATGTCTAACACCTTGTCAGACAAGCAATAATAAGAGTTTCTGCATGTAAAGCATATACTTGTAAGCTTTTATGTTTATAAAGAACAAGTTTCACCATAAGTTCAGTATATTCCTATTTTTTGTAAATAGTGTGTATGTAACATATTGTTGTATTTTGTGCTGCCTTTCCCAGCTTTTGTTTATAGATTTATATACATGAATCCTGGCTGGCCAGGAATGTGCATGGCAGAAGTACAATTAAAATACTTGGAGATAAAATTACATTTTATTTTTTTTTTGCGTGTGTCATTTCTCTTTGTATTAAAGAGTTAGTGTTATAAAATCATTTAAGTATATGCTGAGGATTATAGTCTCAGAAGATACGAAACCTAAATTCTGGTAACTCCAAGTTACAGGTTTGAATCTATCCTCAGTTTACATTGCATTACATTACACTTGTTTTCACTTTTTGCTGACACATGGCTAAGTGGCCACACTATTTTAATATCAGTTCCTGCAGCGCCCAGATAGCCTGAGAAAGCTGGGCATTTCAGCAACGTCTCCAGTTCGGCTGCGGCTCAACCTTTCAAGTGAAATGTCTTTCTAGAAAGCTGCGGGTGTTTCCAGGAACTGTGGGGAGCGCAGAGGAAGAGAAAGCTGCTTGTTTCACGTCCAGGAAAGAGATGTTATCTAGCAGTTGGCTTCACATATTTCAAGCAAAGGGCGAAAAAGTTGTCAGTTCAGTCAAAACAGTCCTTGTCCTTGTATCAACTAAACACATTGATGTTCTGTCAATCTAACATAAGATTTAGGCCCAGTTTTTGTTAATGTTATACCCTAATGCCTAAAATAATACCACTCAGTTCAGGAGTGCTGATTTTGAAGCACAACATTTTGCTTTCTAGGAGTAAAAATGTCTCAATAGTCCAAATCCATTTTTAATAAAAGCAGCCTGACTTACACTCTCAATCAATCTAACTCTTGATCAATCAACACGTTACTTCAAGGCAATACCACATCTACTGTATGTGCTGTATGTTACTGAAGTGTTTGTCTTTATCAGTTAAATCTCAGTGAAAAATGTTAACTGATGTTGAAGTGCACAGGACTACTGGCTGTGCCAACGACTGGAAGGAGGCCAACTTTGTGTTTTGTTGATCTCAATCTCTCAAAATTTCATCATAGATGATGCACAGATGTGGTCAGGCTCCAGATAAAGAGACCCCATCAGTCAGCCCTGGACACACATAAAGAACCACGCGCTCACAGAGGCGTGCACACACACACAAATATGGGTACTCACTGTAACTTTGCAAATCTTTTAAATAGACTGGGTTGGATAGAATCTGAAACAGAGATCATTCAAAAATAAACATTTTTTATCTTCGTTTTTGCCTTTTCTGCTGATATTCAAAATTTATTTTATTCAAAAACATTTTCACCACTAAAAGATACTAAATTGTGATGGTTTTGATGTGGAAGAACATCTTCTAAGACAGCATTTAGACCACAAACCATTGTTCCCTGATTGTGGAACCATGATAAAATATGCTAACTGGGTGTGGGCAGGTATCCTGGAGATAAAAAGCATCGCAGTGCTGTAAAAATTCACAGGTGCCTGCTGCAGAGGCGGCCATTGGCACAGGATCCCTGTAAACTGCTCTGGATAGTTAGCCAGCCTGTCAGTCAGCAAACAGTCAGTCAGCCATCATGCCAGTCAATAAGAGGCTTTTCCAGCAGCACTTCACTGGCATGAAATTCAGTTTGCATACTACTGTAACTGTCAGACAGAGCCTGTCAACCAGGCTGTCAGTCAGGCTGACGTTGTGGTTTTTAGCAGTGGTGTAGTCTAGTTTATTGTAATGGATATACTGTTTTTATGTTTACATTGTTATGGACCTGTACTTGCTGCATATCTTTTTTGTTTTCTGCACTATATTATGAGTTGAAACTGTATTGAGTTATAATTGAGTCGATTCTAAAACATTACTCATGTAATGTATAACAGTATGACCATGTGCTTCATATGCTCAGATAGTTGAGGTTCTTGTGATGATGTCATACAATTATACTCACTTACTATCCCCTTTTGAGCCTGACTCAATTTCTAAGTCAAGGCTAAAAACGACAGGAGAAGAAGCCTTTAGAATCAGGCCCCCATGACTCTGGAACAATCTGTGAGAGATCAGGCGGGCCAGCTCTGTTTCTTCTTTTAAATCTCTCTTAAAAATGCACTTTTTTCAGAATTGCATTCTCTTTAATCTGTCTTTTTTCCATTTTTACACTTTTACAGTGTTTTAGTAATTCATACTAAACTGGCTTGTCATTATTAACTGTATGAGTTCTACTTTTATTTCTTTTTATTTGGTGATTTCTCTTGTTTTTATGTCTTTGTAAAGGAGTTTGAAACTTGTTTTTGAAAAGTCCTATATAAGCAAAATTATTATATTATTATATCAGCTGTGTCTTGAGACTGAGATATATATCATATTAAGGTATGCAAAAATGGACGCAAATTTAAGTATTCTATACAGTATTACTCTAAATAAAAGAATCACTTTACAGTGACCTGTTGAAATATAATTATAATATAGCATCCCTCAGTAAGAGGCCACCTGACAACAAAGGAAACTTGGCCCCCTGACCTTGATGTGTTGAACTCTCTTTGTGTGGGCCCTCACAAAGTTCAAGGAGGTACTTTCCTCTCCAAGAGCCACTTCTCAGCAAGCCACTGCATTACATTAAATGCAGGGGTGTAGTGCTATTTGTTCAAGTGCCAGAGAGCTTCTATGACACACGTGCATGCATGCAGGCACAGGCACGCAACTGTATACATTGTATACTGAAAATACTGAATAGCAGTAAAACTAGTAACCCTTCATGTAAGACATGTACTCTGTCTCTCTCTTATAAACATGATGGGAGAGAATGACAGAGAGAGGAAAAGAGAAGGTGAAAGGTGGACTATTGCACACAATGTTTTTGTAAGTTATTAATAACTTGCTCGAAATGCTGCCCTGCCCAGGCCGTGATATTCTCGCCCGACCCATAACCCTCGACCCAGTGACCCACTAATGGAAAGTAATGGAAAGTTTGGTGTACACACAACAAAAATCTATCTCAAGCTTATAGATTGGAAAACATAGTCATTTCCTGCAGGCATTGTGGATGCAGCAAACATTAGCCAAGTTGAACAGTTTGGTTTTGCAATGTTTTGTCTATTTAATTTGTTTTATTGGCTCTCTTGCACGATATGCTATTTAGTGATAATTGGATTTTCAAATATGAGTATGAATATGAATTTCAACATCATTATGCAAACTGCAAAGTTTCCACAAGGAAAGAAAGAAAAAGGACTACACCTATGATTGAACGAGTCAGGAAATCTGTGTCAGGGCCAAAATCTTCAAAATGTTCACTCTCAAAGCAAACTAAACTGAGTCACCCTGCTTTGGTTCTATATTTTGCACTCGAAGTCATAACTGTCATCTCATGATTCTTTAAATAATGCTAGTTACAGACCATGAGCACCTAATCCATAACATTTAGCTGTAAGGGAAAGTCTTTACATAGCAAATGAACAAATAGCCCTGGCTGGTATTTGTCTGACACCACACTCCTGTGTTGCCACTTTTAGCAATAAAACCTTTCTGATTGTGTATGTTGGTCAGTAAAATACAGAAATGTCAAATGGAACGTAGCAATTATGAGGCTTTTTTGAGATAGCTTTGAAATTTGGACACAGCTGGCTATGCCTGCAACACACTGACATATATATATATATATATATATATATATATATATATATATATATATATATATATATATATATA
>JBBPCS010002603.1:0-13293 GCA_037974645.1 Hollardia meadi
TCTGAGGCCCACCAGTGGGCTTGGCCACTAACATATAGCCTAACCAACCAGTCAAACCAACCATACATACATCCGTCACACACACACACACACACACACACACACACACACACACACACGCACACACACACACACACACACACACACAAATTTAGACTGCTGGTGATGTGGGGACAGGAGAGTGACTCATAGAAGCATGAATAAAAAAAAAGATGCGGATTCATTTCACACGCTCCATTGGATGAATGGGATGGACATTACATCAAATTTTCTCTTTCCCTTCAACCTTAAACAGATTGTTGTTACCTTTTGCCCCAAATCTTGTGATACACACAGCCTGCAGTGTTTTCTGGGTCAATAGCAGACAGGCGTCCTCATAGAGGTTACACATTGTTGGAATATAACCTCCTTTGTTTCTTTCTGTTTCTGCCTAAATCACTCTAATTGCTTTCTCTCATTATTAGTTTTGGATCATGGTGTCTTCCTTTTTTTCCTAATCTTTTGCAAAGTCCCCATTTCTCTTTGATTCTCTCTTTTCGTTGTTCTGAGTCATTCTTGTTCTGTTTCTTCAACCACCTCACGTATAACCATCTAATCTCTATTATAATGCAAAATAACAACACAAATCCTTGTTCTCTCTCCGCCATCTGTTTGAAATATTACATGGTTTATGGTTAATTTTCGTGAGGATATTCAGTCTTGGAGACGGGCGCAGACACATCCGTTTTCCATGGTTATTAATTTCAGAAACGCATGAGGCTGACATTTGTTGGATGTCGTGTGAGGCGGTGAAGACACTGCAGACACACTGAGGTGCTAGTTTATACTCTTCACGCCAAAGGCTAATCTGACCCCAGGGAGCTGTTACAAATAGCCAGTGGACACATATTTACAGAACGTTCAACCTCAGGCCTGATGTATGTCTTGAATCGTTTAAAGAATTGTGTGAGGACTTTCCAGAGAGGCTCATATAGATGATTTAGCCACATGGTTGACTGTTTATTTCCTTGTAAAGGTCTAGACATGAGTGGTTCATGAGATTTGCAAAGGAGGGCAGGCTTCACACCTGCAGGAGTTCTTTTGGATGAATAAGATTAGGCTTGGGAACCCATGCTGTAGTAGCAGTTATGTGCTTTGTGCGTGTGTGCGTCCTGTGGTTGGATGTACTGTGTGTACTGGGGTAGTTGTCCGGTGCTCTGTGCACGTGAGTATTTCCAGGTTTTTCCAAGCTGGTCATTAGAAAGGCAAGCAGCAGAGAATGAGAAAAGAAAGAAAGCAGGTGGAGGCCATTATTTTTTAATGAGATTTTTGACATCGTCTCCCTTTGTTTTGAGAGTAGGGACAAAGGAGACGGGGTGGGAGGGAGGGAAGAGGAGAGGAGAGGGGATGAACAAATGTGGGAGACTTCCTGCAGATTGAGTTAGTCTCCGGTGTGTGTGAACTCTGCATCCTTGTCATCTGCTTGGTACATTAAGAGACCTCCTGCCTTGGTATGATGGGCCTTCTGGGGTCCTACAGGACCAAGGTTATGGCCCTCCTGAAGACATTAAACCCGTTTAAATACTTTGCTTGGGCTCCAGCTCTTTAATGCACAGATGGTCTGTATGGGCTGTGAAGGCTGGAAGGTGACAAGGGGACGCTATTAGCTCTCTCTCTGAACACACACACACACACACACACACAGACACACACACATAGACACGTGCACATGAGGGTTTTTTTTGTTTGTTTGTTTGTTTTTTTGGTGGTGTCAAGATTAAGACTCCACAGCGGCTGTTGTAAGGTGTCCCTGCTGTCTGTGGTAAAATAGTATGTCATGAGGAGCGAGAGCAATGCAAGGCGCTCCCAATGCTGTTCTTTTGCTGGGACGTAGCGGACAGGGATTACACCAGCAGGATAACGATAAGCCTACAAGGCCATTTTCTCTTTGCTCGAGAGTCAAACTGACCGTGCCCTTCAACTAGGCTACTGTCAGAGCAGGGAGGGTGAAGTAGAGGGTGGAGTGGAGAGAGAGAGAGAGAGAGAGAGAGAGAGAGAGAGAGAGAGAGACTTTCCTTTCAACAGGGTTGAAGAGGAAGTATAAGATAAGGCTCTGTCCCTAAAGCAGCTAGCACATTAGCATATACAGTGCTGCTCGCTCTTATTTCACATTCAATTCAGGCAAATGTACACGCATGCACGCACGCACACACGCACGCACGCACGCACGCACGCACACACACACACACACACAATAGATAAGACACACAAAAAAACATAATGGCACTAATACAAATTGGAATCAGCTTCCCCTCCTGGGCCGCCCACTACTCCAGTACAGCTTTGGCCTGGGCCCAAACACTGTGGTGTCCTCTTCCTGCCCACTCACTCCTCACTCCTCCACTGCCTCTCTTTGTCTATGCGAGCATTTTAATTACAGAATAATTGATTAAGTCACAAATTAAGCCATTGTGAAGGCAACCAATAAAGTGATGATTCAGCAGATCTTGGCTCTGTAACTTTATTTTTTGTTGGTGTGCTGTGATAAGTGGGAGTGGGAGAGACATGGGTGACACCACTTTGCAGCTGAAGATTTTCTTAAAAATCTGTCTCACTATTTCAGCTT
This sequence comes from Hollardia meadi, assembly GCA_037974645.1. Lineage (NCBI taxonomy): Eukaryota > Metazoa > Chordata > Actinopteri > Tetraodontiformes > Triacanthodidae > Hollardia > Hollardia meadi. Next base: position 2,606 of record JBBPCS010002603.1, read on the forward strand.
TCAATTTCTATTACTGTCGAAGCACTGAGCAAATAAAAAATGCATGAGCTAAGTTTGGATAATTTGTAACAAAACATGATTGAAGAGAAGTGGACTAAAAGCTCATTTACAGCCATTGTTTTGAAAACTCCTCATAGCAGGGATATATACTGGTATATTAGAAAAGAATATGAAAAATGGCTCAGTGTTCTCACCTCTAACCCAGCCCTCAATTATCTCTTCACCCTGCATACTTTCCCCAAACTGATAACTGATTGTTATTGTTAATTAAAGAGACTTGTGTCCATTTCTCACACTTTTCTAATCAACCATCTAAAGTCTATGATCTCTCGGAGAATGTGGGCAGGACACATCCAAGAGCATTACAGCCTCATATGCTATTCCTTTTGCTTGAAGATCCTTCGCCTTTGTTAAGGGAGGATGAAACGAAGGATGGAAGCCCTCAGAAGACACGGCTGTCTGGTAATCACTAATTGTGTCCTGAACTCCCTGTGAATGTTCCCCATTAAGTTCTTAAGTTCAGCACACAGTCGAATCCTCGTCTCTGAACAAGGAAGCCATGCAGAAACACAAGGGACAGAGAGAGAAAAGGATAGAGGAGTCAGGGGTCGAAAAACAGAGTGCCAGTAATGTTAATTAATCAGAAGACAATGATGAGTCCCATGGCGTCTTGGCCTATGCTATTCAACAGGCTAAAAGCTAATACGGGGCTAACAAAGGCGCTTCCAGAGGAGCTCTGGTCTTTGCAAACAGTGTCTGATGATTCATGTCAAGATAGATGGTGGCTTTTTTGACAGACCTTATTGATTTCCCCAAAGGGGAAATCTTTATGTCTCTCTGTGGCTTGGGGCAGAGTTAGCTGGCTAGTTATACTCTCTGAGGTTGTAGTTGAATGTTGAATTGTTGCTTAAGGACGCTTTGTCAGGGTTGATTGCAGGGGCCTGACAAATGCTGGTTGTGTCGGTTTGTATGAAATTAAACTGGTTTACGCCTGTACGCCGGACCAGACCTGCAAAACTGGAAACCTACCCAACCCACCCACCACTGTGTTGACAGAATTGTGTCATGACAGTGGAGATATTAGCATCTGTTTAGAAGAATACATTGTGCTCTGATCTTTGATCTCTGTGTAGCTTGTTTAATCCATCATTCAGTGTTTAAAAATGTTAGATTAATTAAAAGGCCTCTATGTGTATGTGTGTATGAGTCGGAGCATGCTTCCATGTGGGTATGCATTTTCATATGTGTGTGACATTGCAAAGCATACTTTTGACGATGGAATTAAGGGTTTAAATGAAAGAGTTTAAAATAAATAGGTAGGATACAGATTTTTGTTTTTACAATTAGAGTGGGATGACCTGAAGAATCAGAAGTCGGCACAATATTCATAACATAACCTGTTTTTTATTTCCATACAAAGGCCACATACCTATTCTAAAATACAGTAAATGACTGCTGTGTAGAACTGTAATTATGCTTTTGCTGATATTCTACACAATTGAAGATTGGTATGTGACACTGCAGCATTTCATCTTCTGCAAGGCTAAAAAGGCCTTGTAATACTATTGGTCAGATCATGACTAAATGTAGGCTAGAAAGCAGCCGTTTCAAGCCTTGGGACCAACACATTTTATAAAACATGCTGGCCTGAATCCCTTTCTTCTCCCTCTCCCTGTCTGCCTATTGTCTTTTTCAGCACATCAGAGGAAGAGGCAAAGAGCGGGGCTAATAAAAGGCCCCGCTTTCCTCCTCTGGGCTCGGGAGAATGTAGAGAAGTAGATAAGTTGTCGAGCTCCGAATCTGAGAATGATCAAAAACAAAGTGAATCCTGTGGCCGCCGAGGGAGCAAGCTCCTATGAGGGAGCGGGGTAAAGACGAGGAGGGGAGAGAGGAGGGAGGAGAGAAGGGGGCTATAGATATAAATGGCTATAGGAGAAGCCACACTCAGAGGACAATACAGTGTTTGCTCATCTCTGTGGTAGAAAGGAATGAGGAGCTGCAGACAGGTTGGCAAGCAGGCCGATTTCTCTGCTCTAAGCTAGGACTTGGATGTACAGAAAGATGGGTTCACTATGCACCATTCATGGTTTATGAACGGTGTAGCAGAGTGTTGGTGGTCTTGACATTGACATTGACATATTGTTGGTCTTGGTGTATAGTGAAGATAATGAATGTTTTATTGCCGAGGCTTTGGGAAAGGTTAATAACACACAATTAAATATTGCACTCATATGTGCACACACACAAGTATACACATACATTGTTGATTACCTTCCGTGGCAGGAGGCAAGGCCCTGGTTTTAAAGAATTACAAAGTGATGGTGTAATCCAGCTGTCACTCACGCCTCATCAGCAAACATAGTTTTCAGGGCTAGCAAAAGGTAGAGAAGACATAGTTGGAGTGGGAGGGGAGAGAAACCGAGTAAGGAAGGAATGATGAGGATATAAGAGAGTTGGAGGAAGGGGAAACTAAAAAAAGGAGGGGAGCGTGAGTAGAGGTAACAGTCTCGCTATTCTGCTCTGAGGGCTCTTCGGAGAGTATTAAGCTTTCATCTGCCTTTCCTTCCCTCCTTTACCTCTCTCTGCTTCCCCTTCCCAGCAGCACTAACAAAAACAGATGCAGGGAGCAATAGCCATGTCAGTCACGTCTCAAACCCACACTTCTGCTTGTAATTCCCAGATTAATTAAGAACAGTGATTTGTTAATTTAATTGTAGGTGTTGGGTCATTTTTTATTTATTTTTTTCACTCCCCTCTCTCTTGCTTTCTTCTGCCGCTTGCTCCCTCTCATCCTCTTGGCAGGCTAATTTGCCCTGCAGCTTTGAGGAGGGGAAATGAAAGGTATCGCAGAGGAAGCCTTCAGATGGTTTATTAAGAATTGATTCACCACGGTGGCAGAGAGACTGTAGGGAGACACGCTGATGTGCCTCCCAGGCAGACACCCCCGGGGCTGTGGGGGAGAAAGAGAGACGGCATGAGCGCAAAAAGAGATTACTGTGGTACCGTTTGGGCGTCTTCACTGGGTGCATTTCAGAATCACTGCTGACCAACCACCCACAACAACTAACAATCCACTGAACTCTTAGCAGTGTTGATCTTTTAGCTTGTGGCTAGTAACTTCTTTGATAAAGTAGTTGGCAGCCTATTTGCTGTGCCCTGTGTTCAACGAAAATGCATTCTGCAACAAAAATGTCAGCACACCCCACTGTGAAACATTTTGATTTCTGTTGTTTATAAATGCATACGCTTTAGATGGCTGTGGCAGGGGTAATCTGGGGGGGGGGAGAAGCCGTGCACAGCAGCTAACGAATATTTCACTGTCGCATCAACCAAGTTCTTTAATGAATTTACATTAGCATAGGCTGCCTTTTCCAAAAGACGGGCGTGGCCACCTTTCCCACTGTGCGTTGGCTGCATTGCTGTCACATCGTGCTGCTCATGAGCAGACGCGCACTGGACAGCATGGGAGGCAAGATATAGATGACAGATCAGAGGCATTAGAGCTTCAAAGCTCAGCAGAGAACAGAGAAACAGACACCCCCCCCCCCCCCCCCAGCTAGGAGAGATGGTGAAGGAGGCATTGCATCTTATCTTTAGCGGCACATATCCCCATGCCCACACAGAAGGCCCTGCCCCTTCATTTACAGCTGGTTGGACACCAGAGCCATGAAAACTTATTGACTATCCAGTCAGGTTTTTCGTCACTGCATGTGTCTTATGTCAGGTGAGGTTGTTGATTCAATTTCCAATCTTCATGATTTGATTGGCCACTACTGCGTTCCATTTCCTCTCATCACAAAAGTGTGGTATTTCTCATTATCCCTTCACTTAATTTTATTCATAGTTTGGGAAATCACAAAGTTTAGCGACAGCAATTTGACAGTTCCTGTTGTGTCTTCAGAAAATAGGTTTGGTATCACAATATGTGTTTTTTTTGTATCTTTCTTTACATGCCACAGTGTGTGCGCATGTCTGTTTGTGTGCAAACGGGTGCAAGCGCACGTGTGTGTCAAATCAGAGGCGCTGGTTGCTGAAGATTGAACTTGAGAAAGTTTATTTTCTCTTCCGCCAAATAAAACAAACAGAAGAAAATGAAATGGAGAAGCAGAATAAAGACACTCAGTGGGATGGTGATAAAAGACTTCCTACAACACCGCGCAACAACAACAATGTCTGTATCTATGATGAAAAGGATTTACGGAGCAGTAGCAGGGCATAATAGCACCATCTCAGCCATGTGACAGGCAACATGTATGAGTATGAATTTGTTGTCAGTCATAGAGGCTTTATATAGCTCCACATATTCCCATCCTCATTACTGATGACCACCTTATTGGCTTTTTTTTTTTTATAATGTAAACATTCATCTCAACACTCATTTCAGCCACAATAAAAACATAGTTGCCGTTTTCTTTAAATAAAGACCCTCACTGAGTTGACAGGACTGGTAAAGATGTGAACTGCAAATTAAAGGACTTTTCAGTAGCTTCTTGCTTGGTGATGCTAACATGGACAAAGAGGTACTTGTGGTTGACATGCTACAGTATAATGGCTCTGTTATTTAAATAAAAATCTTAGTGGTTTGGTTCCTACTCAGTCACTGGGAACATGTTGGTCCAGAAGTTTGAATAGCTGTGGTCTTCTACCTTAACTGTAATCTCTTCTCTGGCCAGAAAAGCCCTTGAGGAGGGTTTGTCTTCTCAGAGGAGGGTGTGTGGAAATGCTGAGTCGGATGCGATACCCACTGGACAGAGAAAATAGAGATAAATGATGCTGCATTGAAGGGCAGAACTCCATTCTGTTATAGCTAAGAAGGGAGAATACTCTTCATATATGCTTGGTCCTTCTTATAGAGAAGAGGTGGAGACATCTTTCATCCATTTGATATACTTTTCCACTCAAGCAGAGGAGAGGCTAAATGGAACCGTGCCATGGAGGAAAAAGCCATTTTTCTTCGAAACACACACACATTTGCATACACATGATTGGTGCAGAGAAGCACCACTTTACCATGAAGAGATTTACTGTGTGAGCCACTGCACAGAAAACAATTCACAAAGTTAAATATGATGTCGCATGGAATTAACCAAATCGAATATTTTTAGCATTGTTTATCTCATGTCAATAGCCCACTGCAAGCTTTACGAGGGATGATCTCGCTTGTGTGTGTGTGTGTGTGTGTGTGTGTGTTGCTTTTGTATGTCAGCATAGAAGTGATTTGTCCTGCAGACGCAGACTAATGAATCAGGCATCCTGCTCGTGGGCTGATATTAGTCTGGGTAGCAGTTCCTTTGATGTGATTAGCTCCATGCACTCTGTTGACAAATTGGGCTGTCCTTTCCTCACAGCTGAAGCAGTAATCTATGCCAAAAAAAACAAAGAAACTCCTTCCGGTTAACATGTCGCTCTGGATGTGTGTACTGTATTTGTGTATGTAAATGTGTTTCCGGTCCGGTGTGCGAGCTTAAACTGGTTTAATTTTAATTTTGTACGATCAGACTAAACCGGCATTTGGTAGGTGTAGGTGGAGAGAGCTAGCAGCATGCAGCTAGTTAGCAGAAGCCCTGGGATAGCAGATTAGCTCAGCTCTATGCTGTCCTGCTTCCCTGTTGTAGTGTTGCTAGAGTTGATAGTTGTGCACAAAGCGCTGCTAAACTACTGCTAAACTACTGCTAAACTACCAACATCCACAAGAGAGAACTATCATCGTTAACGAATTAGTGCAGGTTAGGCTGTGCTCTGATCTGCTCAGCTTGCCCTGTTAAAGTTACTGCATTATGTGTGTTTCGGTGGATTGAAACCCTTAATTTCTTAACAAGGGTTTTGCTGTGGAACATTTGCAGGAACATGTTGTGGAAAACTCATTGCAAGGCTCCAATGTGCACTTATGTAGCGAGTGCCTTTCTTAAGTGAAGTTTCTTAAGTTGCATGAGTCTTATTTTATTTATTATTTGATGTTAAACTTTAGACGAATGTAAGTTAAGCTGAATGGTTTGATTGAGAAATTAAAATACAATCTGTCACAGTTGCTCTGATGGGTTGTGGGGCTGTTAACATTCTCATTCATGGGTTCTCATAATGTTCCACTTGGGAGCAGCTGAGACAATGACACCTAGTGGTAAAAGCTAGTATTCCGGTCTATTACTAACAAACTGGTTTAAAACCTTTATGCACAAAGCACATACCTCTGGTATGTACTTAGGTCCAGCTGTTCTAAATGCTAGCATCACCATGCTGACATGGTCACAATGCCATTCCTTATCAGGTGTAATGTTTACTATTATACCACCATTATCTCATCATTGTACAGTGAAGCTGAGGCCGATGGAAATGTTATTAGTTTTGCAGATACTTGGTGAAAATCAAAGTCTTGAACACATTGAAATTTTGACCTGAATATGATGCTAGATTAAACAGATTAAAAGGATCACATAAATCCAGCAATTTATCCTGAGTGGACCATGAGTGTCTGCACCACATTTCACTAAAAACAAATGCCAATCTCATGGCACTAGAGGAAGTCAGGGGATCACCAAAGCCAGTATGTTACATCCACTATGGATTGTGATTGCCTGTACCAAATTTTTATGACAATCCATCCAGCGGTTGTATAGATAATCAAAGTGGTGATCTATAAAGCGAGGACTACTAGCATAGCCAAATAAAATTAAACCATGGGAAATGATCTAATTCATTGTCATATTCTGACACATACAGTACACTCTGCCCTACACAAACTTGGTAAGCTAATTCACACATTACATACACAGAAACTTTCAAACTCGTAAGTATTCGTAAGTTATCAAAGTTGCAAAAGATGAATGAAAATGAAAGAGAGAGAGAGAGATCTCAAGAACCTACCGTCACCAAGCTAGATTAAACCATACAAGTTTTTTTTAAGATGAGAAATTTGTCTAGAAAACGTCCACTGATAATGAATGTAGCCTGGCAGCAGCAGCCAGAACAATGAGAAAGCTTTGGGTGATGACAAAATTGTAACTGAGCTCTGAGCCCCCTACCATGCTTTTTTGGGTCTCTAAGCTAAGTATGGTCTAGATCTACTCTACATGTAAAGTGTCACAAAATAACTTTTGTTTTGAATTGGCACTATATATAAATAGATTTGACTTGACTTGTTCTTTTGCTGGGAAAACCCAAGGACGGACCAGAAAGTTGGGCATTTTTCCAGTCAGATGCAAGAAGTATTTATGTTGATGCTTCTGTGAAGGAGAGCTTGGATGAAGTCGGACCTTATTGCAAATGTGTGGACAAGTAATTTTCATCCACACACTGACAACACCCCTAAGCCATGCCAAAGCCTGAGCCTTGTCACGTCACAATTAGCAAAGCAAAGTTTGGGGGGGTCACTGTGTGAGGGTATCAACAACTGCCCGGCTGACTAAAGTGGATGGCAAATAGCATTATTGATTAAATGTATCACTGAGTGATCCTCATTAGTTTTGTCAGCATGTGTTTTCACTACCTTCCAACTCTGCTAGAGAGTTTAGACTCTTCCCAGTGATAGATGTGGACCCTTGGCCTCCTTAACTGATATTGTAACTGTTCTTAGTCCAGTCCAAATACTTGGATCACCTTCAAATTCTCTGCTCTGAATTAGTGACAGGAGTATTTGTCGTGTTGGAAATCCATCAGGTCCCGATGTATGTGTGTGTGTGTGTGTGTGTGTGTGTGTGTGTGTGTGAGAGAGAGAGCTTTTGAATATGAATATGTACGAGTGTGCTTTATTTTCTAACCACTGAAAGTTTGGACAGAGAACATCAGCACTCAGGAAATTCAGAACAGACCCACAGCAAATTATTTTCTTCATCTGTCTGCAGTCAGATTTATCTTGGAAGTGAACACATACAATATCAAGCCCTATTTGTCTAGCAGCTTTAGAGAGATTTTCTAAATATTTAACTTTAATTTCGATACCTGTGCTCAGAGGTAATTGTATTGGAGGACTTGCTCTGAAACTTTTTGAATAATGGAAGTCCATCAGTTCAGCTACTTATGATAGCGTTTAATGAATTAAGCAGGGTCTGGATGGGTGAGCTGAGGTGGAAGACAAAGAGGTTGTATATATTACACGTATCTGTTGGGACGTCTGCACATTAAGCATAAAGAATTCTCATGTCATCATCAGAGGAAAAGGGATTTGCTTATCGAGTAACGTGGGGGAACAGGCTCCTTTTCTCATTGTCGCCTTTTACTTGGCCGCAGAGAAAACTTGCCCTGGAATTTCAACTCGTGTTTGAACATTAAGGAAAGTAAAAATGTGCTTAACATTCTGATATTCTGTATTTTTAACAGTTGTTGCAGAGATGAAACGATGCTTATATCCACACCAGAGTCGACACTAGTCAGACTCTCAACATACAGCCCTCTCTCTATTCCCTCCATCCATTTAGTATGCCCCAACTCTAAACTCCTCAGCCTGTAGACCCCTCACCCCACTTCAGTCCTTTGCTGTGGCAAGTGGAGACTCTTATCATTGATTTTTTTTTCCCTCTCCTTTCCTCTGTTCACTCACTGCAGCGCCTCCCAACTTATCTGGCTCTGACAGAACAATGCTACAGTAGGAGGGCACTCAAGGACAGATTAGATTGTTTGAGGAGTTCTCATTCCTCATTTTTTCATACTTCTTGGCCTATGTGCTGTTCTGTAGCATATTCCCACCCCTGTGACGTTGTTCGTCCACCTCTTTCTTTTGCAATTGCAACTACTTCTACTCTTTATCTGCTTCCCGGGCTGAAGAATGATCTCTACCTTGTCACTGTATCGTTTTTCCTTGTGTGGCTGTATGCATTAGTTAAAAATGTAAAATTAACATATTTGACAGCCTATTTGTGTGTGTACATGTTCATTTTTGTGCCTCCACAGCGCTGAGTGTTTGTGGTGGTAGCGCCTCCCCTGTTTGAGCCATGGTAATTACTGTGCTTCACTGACTCTGTAGAAGTCAATGAAGCCGAACTCATTGTCTCTCTCGACATGGAAGTCAACAATTGTGTGAATTCCCTGGCTACATCGCAGCCACTGCTAAACCATCTTCCTGCATTTTTTATGAGTCTCTATGTGTCTCAGTTTGTCCTTTGTCTCTCTTTCTCTCTCTCTCTCTCTGCCTCTGTCTCTTTGTGTGTGTTGTTTCCACATCCCATTGAGTTCAACCAGGGGTAATTGAGCTTAAGAGAGTTGTTATTTAATTTCCATGTATGTATTTCTAAATTTAATTTGAATCATGCAGTCTATTTAAAATTGCAAACAAGAGCTTAATCTAATTTCCAAAAAATACCAACAGCTAGAATGTATCTCAATGAAATTCTAAGGTTTTTTTTTCTTTCAAAATAGATTTTAAACATTTCAACTGATATTTCTGTATAGACCTAAAGTGCAGATCATATCTTGAAAAATGGCATCCAAGCCCACACTCGGCCTCCCTTTGGCTGTGTACTGTAACTGTGACCCAGTGCTGCTGAGGTGGAGAGTGTTACCATTAACTGTGCTGAAGCTAAGACTTCTCTGGCCACACTGGCGACTTAATGGGAGATTGCTAGTTGCTCTCAAACCCATAGTCCATTTGATAATGTTTAACCTTCACACTGCATTGCAGAGCACATTAGATGGTGGAATAGGTTTGCCTCAAACCCAGGGAACCTCACTGGAGTGTGAGAGTGGAGTGTGCTGGGAGAGGGGATGGGATGTGTGTCATTAAAAGGAGGTTAGTTGCATGGAATGTGTGTAATGGGATGGTGAACCGCGGCCAGAGATGCTGGATGCGATTTAGACCGTGGTGGCTTGGGTTAGCTAATTGCTGTTTGGGATAGGATGAGATAAGATGGAGCGCTATGGATTGGTCTCTGAGCACCAGGATGAAAGCTGGCTCCAGCTGCTTTTGCCCTTTTTGAATGTGAATGGAAACCTAGCGGACAATATATTGCCAGGGCAAGAACACTAGTCATTAATTTCTCCTGCCATTTCTTTTATGAACAGATTCTGTATTGTATGTAATATATCAATGTATGTTCAAGAGAGATAAGGTAGAGGAGGATGAGCGTATTTAAGGTAGTAAATTAGGCACAGAAGATAGTTGGGTAATTCAAATTTAAACCATTTGTGTGCACAATGTGTGCTACTAGTAATGATGGAAAGAGAGAGAGAGAGAGTGTGTTACAGTGAGAGGGAGCAGGGTATGGATTGGGGCAGAGAGAACAATGCAGATTAATGCAATTCTATTGTCCAGCAAATTGGCTAGAGTATACTTATGCCTGCTAAAACGGCGCACATGCAATTAGTGCAGAGACAGAGTAAGAGAGCAAGTGTTTTGCATGCCAGTCGCATGCTGTGCTAGTCTTTTGGCACCAGTTAGCTTCTGTTGCCATGTTTAGAGTGTATAAATTGGTCTGCAGTTGTGTGTTGGCTCACAAACTGTCCTCCTCAGTGTCCATTTGTTTCCATCCTTATGGCTCCTTAATAGACCAACTGTGGCATCTTTCTTAAATGGCTTGCTTTTGCAGAGGTTTACTTAAAACTAAGTAAAAAGATTTTACTCCTTTAAGCGGTCTATTTAACCTCAAGTATGCATAATGCATGGACAGCCTTTAAGCAGTCAATAGCAGGGGCGTACATATAGACAGTGCAGGCAGTCCTGCGGGGGGGGGGGGGGGGGGGGGGGGGGCGGGGGGGGGGGG
>JBBPCS010002604.1:0-13292 GCA_037974645.1 Hollardia meadi
GAATTCCACAATAAATAAATAATAATAAAAAAAAGTTTATGCAACAGGTGGAGTATTCTAAACTCCTCCCTTGCAGAGTAAATCTGCCCGGCACTATAGGGCATCCAGATCTATCATTCTGCATGTCTATGTTGCTGGACAGGACAGGTTTTTTTTTTTAAAATAAAAAGATGACATGTTTCTATATTAGAATACTCATGGGTTAATCAATAAGCTTGAGGCTGAGAGCCACCATCAAATTAATAAGAGGTGGATTCATGCAGCCTTCTATTGTTTTTTGTTTTTTACTAAATTTGTTGATGTTGTTGAAGAAAGAAAGAATATAATCTGCCTTTTGCTTTGGAACTTGTACTATAAAGAATAGTTATGTGGAAGTGGAGTCTGGATGTATTGAAGCATGCATCAGTTTGTAGAGAAGGACTTTTTTCAAAAGGAGAAATATTTGTCATATGATTTGCATAGTGTTCAAATGACAAGTCATTGTTAAAGATCACACCACGTTTGTGGATGTGAGGGTAGGGAGAGACGATGGAGCTGTTAAATGTGAGGGAGACATTCTTGAGGCTAATGATGATCACTTAAAACTTGTCAGAGGTCACTTCATGGTAGATTTGGTGAACTTGTAGAGCTGGTAATCATCTGCATAGCAGTAGAAGTGGCGAGGATGAACAGTAGAGGGCCAAGTACTGAACCCTGGAGTACACCTTGGGTCAGAGGTGCAGTACCAGAGGTGCAGTTGAACTGTTGTCTTTCAGTAGTAACTTCTGCCAGGCAGCAGACAGTTTGTCTATGTAATTGTCTTTTCAAAGGTAATTCTGCTATGCCATTTAAAATAGTTAATACAAATTTTAGAATTAAGATAATTGGCAATGTTGATGTAAAATTGGTTTTTGAATGTGTTTTATTGGATAGTAATTTTGTTTTTTTTAATATGTGTTCCTAAATCTAAAGTGTTTCCTTAAAAAGCAATCAGAGACGAGCATAAATCAATATTCACTCCAGGATGGAATGAGTTTGTTTAATAGCAAATGTCAAGACAGAATTAAAGTTATACAACTGTAGATTAAAGAGAGATGGGCGGAGGTAAGAGGAGAAAGAAGGAAGATCTGAATTGAGTGGGGGGGTGAGCATGGAGACTTACTTGATGGAAGGTGTGAAAAAGGAAGAGAGGAAGTGATGTGTTTTTAATCGAGGATTTTAGCAAGTCGCTGCTTTTAAAAGTGACCACTAATGCTCTGCCCCGGTAGACATCATAGTGATGCACTCAAAACCACAGAGGAGGAGAGCAAGAGAAAGTCATTTTCTTCAAGAACCTCTGACATTTTTTATCTTATAATCTCTTGTTCTTTAATGTTGTATTATAATAATAGTGTATTCAGATTTTCTTGTTTTTTCTTTTCTTTTCTGTTGCCAAACTGGTAGAGAAATGCATTAATGTTGATTGCTTAAAGTTTTTGTGTCAAACTTCTTGAAGCTACAAGTGACAGGTGTGGTTCTTTTTCATGGTGAATTGCCAACAAAACCACATTGAACTACTACACGTTAGAGATGTGCCAGCTCCTGTGTGGTTTAACCCAAGTGTGTTTTAGAATCTGGCCAGTCTGGACCATTGTAGGTTAAAGCTGAGTCAAACCAGCATGTTGTGGAAGCATATCAAAATTCTGTGTCCTGTCTGTTTCTGACATTGATGCTGAATCTGCACGGGATATGCTCATTATTTCCAAAATCCTGCTGTCTGCTGATTTGGTTTGGTCAGTCACTCTAAATTCTAATCAAATCACCCCATAACACAGCTAACCTAAGCCAGGCCATTGGCTATTTATTTATTCTTTTTGAATAACCTGTGGATCTAAAAGAATACAGATTTTCTTTTGTTTAGTCTTTACTGTGTACCTTTACTGTGTAGGTTTTTCCACAGACTGCCTTGCCATTATATTTCTATACCACTGTACCAAAAAAAATTGATTTGTGTATATTTTAAACTATGCAGGGCTTTCATTCACCTTGAATTCAGCTGCTTCTTCACAGAAATTCAAGATTTAATCCTTTATCTAGGTTATAATAAGAAAAAGTTTTCATTATAAAAGTTATGTGTCTCTTCTTTTTAAAAAAAAGCTTATATATGTAGCATCACCTGTTGCAGTAATGCAGTAAATATAAAAAAATATTTTTGACATATACTGTACTGCAATTATTGCTTATGTTATCCCACCCACTGCCATATCCTGCTCCATGATGTGGAAATCAAATTTCCCTGCACTGTGATCACAGTTCAATCAAAAAATGTTAGCTGCAGACGCGAGACCTTTTGTATTCAAACACAACATTTCACATGGGTGTCAGTGCCCAGATGATGCTCCAAAAGCCTGTCCAGATTTGTCTTAGTCCACACTCCTCACACTCAATTATACTTAATTCTCCACCTTATTTTTGTGTTTAGCATTAGCAGCACCTTGTGTTTTGAATTCTTTCACTCGCAATTCAGTTTTCACAACAGCAGGTGAGCTGCGTGTGGAGGAGGCTTGTTGTAAATGTTGGTGCTTAAAACAATCGAAACCAACGTGGTGTTGAATGACATCGCATCATCCAAACTTGCAGCTAAAACAAGGGCACAAGTAGGCCTGCATTATATAGGGGAAGTTGCACCAAAGTCATTACATGTACAGGGGGGATGTAATACCGGAGAACGTTTCCCTGCAGAGCATGTGTGATTCTCAGTAGAGGGGTAACATTAGAGCGAGGATATATATATATATATATATATATATATAATGTTAAAATGTCATAACGCTAAATGCTAAATATACTTTGGCACATGTTAATATAAGTGGATGGCCCACCCAGTAACTTGTATGTATGGGAAACATATGATGTGTTAGTGAGAGAGGGGGGGGGCACAGCTCCAAAAATAGAAAATCAATATGTGGCGGGCAGTGCTGATATTTTTGCAGGCCGCAACACATAAATTAACATATGGGAAACGCTGTAATAGCACGGGTAAATGAAATGGTCAACTGTCATTGTAACTGACTGTTCTCTAAACTCTTCCCTCTAAAACTGTCAAATCACAGCTTAATGGTGTGTTCAGACCAAAGGCGAAGTGAATTTTTCGCGCGAGTAGATTACATACAAAGTCAATGCAAAGACGCGAAAAGCCGCGAATTCGCGCCAGGCGACGCAAAGGACGCGATTGCCGCAACACTTTTTACACGAAGACGTGAAATTCGTTTCAATATTGAAATATTTCAACTCGAGCAAGTAATTCGCGTGACGCTGTCTCGCGAAAGCCTATCAGCGTTGAGATTCTCTAGACGTCACTGACGTCCGCGTCTGACGTCCTGACGTTGAATCAGAAATGGAGGACAAAATCATAGTAGCTGTGTGTGGGCACTAGAGTGTGGATACCCGACGGATAAGAATTTAGACGTCATGTTCGGGTTCGGCTCGGCTTCGGCTCGGGTTTGAGCTACCTGACATGCTGTTGTGTTGTGCTATGGCCTATTCAGTGCTGGAGTCTGTTATTTACGTGACAACGTATGAATGCAACACAGGCTATTTGTTACATTCAGGCAGACGGCAGTAAATATTCAGCCTAAACTAGGGAGAATAGAGGACGTCAAACAAAACTTGTCATCAGGAAAGTATAAAACAGTCAGAAAAATGCGGCCCAAGCCGCCCTCTAGTGGGCACCCGGAGCTGTATGATACATGTTTTATGTACAGAGACCAGGTGAAGTGGGTGAGTTGAGTTTACTTGCGTTACTCGCGCGAGTAAAAATAAATGATCCCGCGATCAAACTGACACCAGTAAAGCAACGCGGCGTGAAAATTCACGTTCGGTCTGAACACAGCATAACAATTCCAGACAGCAGGTCTGTCAAGCTTTGGATTTATCCACATGCTAAAGTGGTTTGCTTGGCATGAAAGAGTTTGGATGGTGTTTATCTGCTCTAACATAAGCCGCTAACATGAGAATTTCTGGCTAACTATTTGCTTAAAGTGGTAATCTTGCAATACTGAATACTGGCAAAGCTTAAAAGGCAAAGCTTGGTGTTACAGGTCATGTTAGTTATAAAAAGCCTCACTCAAAACGACAACATATATTGTATGAGGGCCAGGCAAGAAGCTGCTCTGTCGTCTGGTACAGCAGCAGATACTTCTGTATCGATTGCCAGATGCCAATCTGCGCAGACACCTCACCTTTATCACTGATGCACATTAGATGGGTACCGATGATGTTCAGTGTAGTTTAAATCATCCGCTGCTGAGCCTTCCTGTCCTGCAGGAGTCTTCTTACGTTTCCTTAAGGAGCACATCTGGGCTTTCTTCACCAGGGTGGACATGTTTGATGTCCATGACAGGTTCTTTGTGATGTTGATTCCCAGGAATCTAAAACTGTTCACCCATTCCACTGATGTACACAGGCTCTTTTGTGTGTCTTTGTCTCATTTTTTCTGAATCAGCTACTTGGTTTTGTTGATCTTGAGCAGCAGGTTGTTATCTGTGCATCACTCTGCAAGATTGTTGTGTTCCTTCCTATATGAACTCTCATCATTGTTTATAATCCAGCAGATGATGGTATTGTTTTCCCCATATTTGGCAAAAGTCTTATCTCCATGTCAGGAAGTGCAGTTCAAATGTAAAGTATGTTAAATTAATATTTAAGACCATTTTGCAGGTTTTATTTTCTTATGGGTCAGACAGAAACATTAATATGTCAGTCGGAGACTTTTTATTCAACTCATGGAGTTAAAGTACGTTAGCTAGCTCGCTAACTACAGCTAAGAAATTTTGCCACTTGTCATTTCATCCAGTAAACTACTGGTCACTGGCTAAAATGATACAAATTATATTATATCAGTAGAAACTGCTTACGAGTAGTGCTAAACAGTAAGGTTTGATAGGTGTAGAAGCCAAGACTGGCAGGGCTTCGCGATGGTTCAACTGAAATAAGCTCAGGTTAAAGACAGAATGAAGAATGTTTTAAAATGAGTGTTGAGTTCACCGTGAATTTCATGTCTAAACATACCACACTGACAGAAGCACATGCTAAGGGAATTGACATTCACTAACTGTAACAACAAGAACAAAACAGAAACAGTAACATTGTGTTGGCATAGTTTCAAAGCCACATGAAATATTAATATCTATTTAATATTAATATCTAATTAATATCTATGTATATTAATCACAACAATAAATATGAACAGAAACTTAGACAACCATATGTGAGTCACAATTTATTAAATAAAATAGCAACTTAAAATATTAAATCATTAAATATTCCAATCTAAAACAAGACAGATTTAAACATTAAATGAATTGGAATATATCAATTTATAATAACTTTTTGGTTTTCATTATCACAGCCACATTTAACAGAATGGGAGAAAATGTCCCATCCTGTGATGTATATGGGCCATCTGTGCTGACTGCCCTGAATTTGCATTGTCAGTACAGTTAGTCTGATCTCAGACATTAGTGTTTATGGCTGAATGTAACCTCAAACTCAGGCTTAAAGGTGCACGTCGTGACCAAAACAACAGTTCAGTCTCCCCCTCCCCACCCTCCTCTCTTCCTCCTGCTCGCAGGCTTTTAGAGGAGTATGACCTCACCATAAGGAGAGAGGCTTTTTCCAGCTGTCAGCAATGTTTTCTAGACATGCCTCCTTGCTCCCTCTGTCCTCCTTTTTCATCTGCTATATACTCCACACTGCTCCACTCCTCATTTCCCCTCTCCTCTTACTTTTCCCTTATATCATGTTATCCTCTGTCTCCCCTTGCAGCTTTTGGTGGGGTATTTCAGGAGGCATGGACCTCCTAATCCACGAGTCATAAATTCTCCTTCAAAAGCTATGGTCTTGCTGTCTGTGACTATTGTCTTCTCTTTGTGTGTTTCTCCAGGATTTTAAGGGAGCATTTAGGGGAGAAGGAGGTGCAGCTATCCTTAATGTTTGATGCTGTGGAGGAGGCAGACCTGGCCAACTACACCTGTTATGTGGAGAACCACATAGGGAAGCGCAGTGGGAGTGCTATACTGCAGAAGAAAGGTAGAGTACTCTCTCTTCCCCTTTCCTTCAAATCCACCATTGTAGTTGGACAGAATGAAAGAAGAACCGCAGATGTAGGAAAACAAAAATTACATAACATGCCATAACTGTCACTTTTCCCCATAGAGATAAATCTGGCTGAGTGACCGATGAAATATAGTAATCACAATCAGCTCGCAGGTAAATAGCTTATTACAACAATATCAACAACATCATCATCACCCAAAAATCTGTGCCCTGGAATATCCACTTATTGGAGAAGATCAAGGTTACTTCAGCAAGGTTGTCAAGTATTATTATCTACTACTTTTGTGATACCTTTTGAGCCATTTAACCCTGAAATGAAAACATTATCTAGGGGGCGCCCAGTAGCTCACCTGGTAGAGCAGGTTCCCCATATACTAAGGCTGAGTCCTTACTGCAGCGGCCCAGGTTCGATTCCAGCCTCAGCCATTTGCTTCATGTCACCCCCCACTCTCTCTCCCCCTTTCCTGTCTCTCTTCAGCTGTCCCTATCAAATAAAGGCAAAAAGAAAAAATACAACAAAAAAAACAAACATTGTCTAACAAAATCAAGAGCCAAACCTTGCACTGTGAATGAGTTATTTGCCAAACTCAACCAGCAAGTCAGTGATCCATAGCAGGGGAGTGAAGGGACCACTAGCCTCCCATGTCTGGAACTTACATATTGCCACCATATAACTGTCATGTTAATACACAAATAATAGACAAATTTCTTAATGTAAAGATTGTACACAGGTGGAAACTGCTTGTCTGGCTCTTTCCAATGTTCAAAAATGGAGTCTAGCGCTCAATTTTACATTGTTTGTGTATGTATTAAACAAACAAGATGCAACAGCTTTAGAGGTGTAGATGTACGTTTGGACCGTAGACAGAGCTAAGCTAGGCTATTCCCCTGCTTCCAGTTTTATGCTATGCTAAGATAAAATCAAGATAAGAGACTAAATCAAGCTGAAGATTAATTAAAGGAATATTAAGTTCTTTTCACAGATAAATCACTGCTTTTGGGACAAACAGCTTTAAATTCACAACTTGACTACTTGCTTAGTCTCTTTGACAGTAAACTATTTGTTTACCCTGACTTGCTAAATATAAAACTGTATCTGCTCTATAGTTACCTGGGACATATTCCCTTTCTCTTTATGATTCTGTTGACAAGAAATACCCCTACAGCTCAGGAACTGATGCTACTTTTATGGCTCAGTAAATATTTGTGGATGTGAGCAGCTTCCAAGATAATTACGGCTTTATACGTGTGCTGTCGAGAAGAAATGTGTGCGATGTAAAAGCTCCTCCAAAGCTTAATTTCAAACATTTTGCTTGCTGCTCTTAAACAAAACAGTCTCCGATCTGTTTTCTTTCTGTCAGCTACAGAGAGATCAACAGAAAATCCAAGAGAGAAGATGCTACAGAGCTGGACTGTGATTGACATGTGATCTCCAGAAAGTGTGGTGAAAAAAATACAATGGCAAAGAGTGCTGAGCACCACAAATAGAGCCAAAATAAAACTAAAAACAGGATCTCGTAGTCGCCGCTTTAAATATTCAGCTGAAAAATGCATGAGGGCACAGCTCCCTTTGTAAAACATTTGCAGCAGTCCTGCGTTATCTTGCTTTCCATCTGATGAGCAGAGAGAACGGATCTGTTTGAGTCAGAGGCCACAACCCAGACAAAGAGAGAGAAACCTAGAGAGACAAAAAGAAACGGAGAGTAGCCAAACAGCGCTGGAGGAGGAGGAGATGAATTGTCTCTGTTACCTCAAAACTCAATGGAAAAAGAGACCCGCACGAACGCCTGCCATACCAAATAAATGTGTGTAATGCAGAAAAAGCAGGGACAGGGAGATTTCGGGGGAATGTGGAAAGAGATAAACAGTGGGAGACAGAACGCGGCAAGAAAATGGAGACCAAGGGAGATATAATAGATGTGGACCGAGAGATAAAGATGGCTACAGCGAAGGGTGTACGAGAAAATTGGGAGAGACAAAGTGAAGAGAAAAAGAGAAAAGAGCAGGGGGGAGGGAGAGAGAGAGAGAGAGAGAGAGCAGGACTAAAAACAGGTCTTTCTCTCTCCCCGACTGACTCGCACTGAATGCCTTGGGTGTCAAATCTATCTTACTATACTTAACTAGCACCCTAGGGAGTCTCACACACAGGCGCACACATACACACACACCCACACACACCGGATCACACATACACACACCTCCAGAGGGGGTCGGGATGGGAAATGTAGGGTCGTCGTTACTTCACAGTGTAATTACCTGAAGGAATACAGGAAGCCGGGTGTGTGTTGAAGCAACAGGCAGCTTTGCTACATATTGTGCATATGTGTGTGACCAGACCTGACGCACATATGCAGAAACACATACACGACTCCCCCCTAATGGGAGGCTTTAAGTGTAATGGGACTCTTCAAAGCATGGTTCTGTATTTGAGATAGTGCACTTTACCATACACATGCGCAGTACAAAGAAACACACACACACACACACACACACACACAGTGGAATACTCGAGTAGCTGGAACTAGAAGTAGGAATCAGTACATCCATTTAAAGTATCCCTGTTAGCTGTGCCTACAGCTGCAGAGTGTTTTCTGTGTAGCTTCTCTGTCCGCTTCAAATGAGATCTCACTAAAATCCTGCACATTGTGTGGGGTTTTGGATTAGGGTGGAGGTTGGAGCACTGTCTGTGTAGGTGTGTTTGCATGTGTGTCTCATGGTCACCTCTGTTTCCTGTTGATTCTGAATGAAGTGGTCTGCTCTGAACGTCGTTCTGAAACAATCTCCCTGCACCTTTCTGTCTCTTTATCTCCTTCTTGTCTTTGTCTCGCTCTCCCTTCCCTTCCCATTTTTTCCTCAGTTAGCAGTATACAAGAACAGCAGTCGTCCCAAATCTTAAAACTCCTTCTTGTCTGGTTCTCTTCAACTTTATCTCCTCTGTGATCAGCATATTGGAAGGAAATGAGTGAGAGATAATAGCTTTAACCTGGAAAAAGAGTCCCCATTCACTGTGACTCACCACTTACAGCACGATTATTATTAAGGTTTTTTAGCTAATCAGTAAGCACCTTGATATATATTTTTTTTAAATTTATTTATTGATAGCAAACTTAATTTGACCATTTTCCTCCAAACAATTGTATATTTTTTTAGAAGCTAAGAGAGCCAACTGAGGAGAATTCATTACGATTGAAACTTCGTTTTCCTTGCATGATTTGGGGTGGAAGTGTAGGAATATTTTCAAATATATTTAAAAGTTAATGACATTGTCTGAGGGATGAGGGAATCTCTGCGCATCAGTCAACTCAGAGCAGAAGCCTGTGCCTCAACAGTCAGGACGATTAGAACAGGTCCTGGGTTGATGAGGGAGTAACATAACATAGCATGTCTTCATCACAGCATGACCAAAAATAACATGCAGTTTCCAATAAGAAAATAAAAGAAGTGGATGAACACTTGGTAAACCACCTTAAGCAGAACTAAAATAGTCTTAGACTCATAATACATGTATTGAGCTAATATCATGTGAATTATATGACACATTATATGCATTTTATGCATAAAGACAAGGGGTGGGGGTATTGTTTAAAAACTTACAATACCAGTAACAATACCAGTACCCATAGAGTGATACCAATACCAATAGAGTACTTTATTTGATGTCTTTTCTTACATTTTGGTGGCACCTCAGCACACTCAATTGCAAACCCAAATACACCACGCTCAACTTCACCCTCACACTATGTAGCTGCTAACTGTAGCTGGAATAGTGGGTCAATCACATGTTGCACTGGCTGCAAGCAAAACCACACAAATAGTCTTTTTTTTTTAGATCTGGGTACAAAAAGGTATCGTTTGACTTAGAGAAATGTCGATATGACTTGGTATTGGGTTATTTCAATCGATACCTTAAAGGTATTGAGTACCAGTTTCACATCTTTCAGCTCATTGTTTAAGATTGCGAACACATTTGCTGGAACAAATTTACAAGGTGACAGGAGGTCAATGTTGTTTTTTTTAGAGCTTTTCCTGCTGGCATAAGGTGGCCAAAACAAATCTATAAATGCCGCTTTAAAACATTCAAAAGGAGTTAAACTCCTTCACTGACAGTTCATTGACAAACTTCCAAATTTGTGGTTGAGGCTAGAGGCATTTAGTGTATGAATGAAGACATTTTACAGAATTAGTGGAAAGAGGTTGCTGAGCATTTACCAAATAAAAAGAGTCTAGTTTCATACTGAGCTGAACAAAACTGTTAAACTATAGTGACAGACTGAGGTTCAAGAGACTGAACTAAAGACTGTAACGCTGTATTGAACAGTGATGTGTAACAAAATAGTCGTTTTTAATATACACCTCTACTATACGCTACTTGTATAAAAGTTCACTAACCAGGCTAACTAGCCGGTAGACTGTCCCAGCGCCTCCTGGCCTGAAGTCTTGAACCTAACAGGGTCACATTTGGGGCGCCTGGACACAAGATGACAGCCTAAACAAAGCACAAGTTATCAAAGCTTGATTTGATGCACTTTGTGTGTGATTGAATTAGGGTGTGCTCTAACCCTGCAATGACCCAACGTAATGTGTTGATGCATCTATGTTGCACGCATGCACTCACACAGACGCACACACCTAAAGCACACACACACACACACACACACACACACACACCATACACATCCACTTATTGTAACTGACAGAGCAGAAGGAGCTGCCTTCAGCCACCATGGGCGAAAGCCTTTCTAGAAAGAAAAATGGAGGGAGAGAGACAGACTGAAAGGGCTGACAGGAGAGAGGAGGGATCGAGAGAAGATGACAAACGGAAGGACAGACAGGCACTCGAAGAAGACACGCTTTCTCTGATGTCACTCAGAGATTTCTGTTTGCGCTCACTGCAGGCTCCCATCTTTTTTGCTTCATCTGGAGGAAAAAAAATAGGCAGTGTCGTGAGAACTAATTTTGGATGAGGTAGGAAGATACACCCAAACATTCTCTTTGGCCCCATTTACACATTAGTCACTTCATGCCTCTTGGATCAATGAGATAGATGTCACATATAAAAAAAGAAAAGAAAAAAAAGCCAGGTGTAAATGCATCCAGGAAGCTTTGATCAATCTTATTCCTTAAAGTACCGGTGATCAGTCTCACTAAGATGCCAACATCCGTACTCCTCCAGAGTGTATCACTGTCAGTTAAGTGGTCTGTACAAATAACCACTCATAGGGCATGTCCCCTGTGATGACACAAGCTGAAGTTATACTGAAATTACAATATTTTACAATTACAATGAAATATTGCTCTCCCCATCTCTCCATTAGTCTTTCTGTTATTCTTGAAACAAAACTGCTAGTGGCCAAAGTTCAATCTCCTTCGTGCATTTTTGGCCTTTACCATACACTCTTCTCTGTACTCGTAGCCTGAGAGAAGCCAGAGGGATAGAATCAGATTTGTGATTTTGCTATCAGAAATGCAGGCAAGTGTATACAAAAGTGTCTCAAATCTCATCTGGATGTTATCCAGATAAGATACAATTAAATTTCTAAAGTGTAAATGCAGCCATTGAGTATCTACTTTCAAAAAGTCTCACTTTTTTGCTGAAAAGACTCACATTTTAAATTAGTGTAACGACCTGTCTTGTCTCTTGTTGTGGAAAGCATTTATCTTACCACAAGGTCCATTTACCAGCTGTTCTGGAGCTTTGGTCATATTGCAAGACCTTCTTCAGCACATGGAGTTCAGCCAGTTTTAATGAACTGTTTCTTCAAAGGCCCTGCATGTCCATTCTGGCCGATTAGACCTCAAATTGAGGTTGGGTGGAACTATGTAGGGATTACGTGAAGTCGCAGATGCCATCCTTCAAGAACGCACAATAAAGACAAAGATGAGATGGAGGGGAGAATGAGGGAGATGTTATTCAAGTTCTAATCACACAATAACTGAGGGTGGCTGCGTTGGTGGAGTACAGATTTGAAGGAGAGCCTTCTGCTGCTTGTCTTTGTAGTTTCTGAGAATATATATGAGAATCTTTGTCCTCGTCACCTCACCAGAGTAGGGAAAGCTTTATCTTCCACTTCTAGTAACCTTTGAAGAAACTGCAGCTTGACGCATTTCAGCATCTCTTGGTGGCTCCAAATTGAAAGACGAGACAAATGGCACGTTTGGGAGACAAGCTTTGAGGCTGTTTTTATTTCATAATCATTAATGTTGTTTTTTCAACAAATTGCTTAGGCAGCAGATGATACCGGTAAATGCACTTCTAATAAAGCCAGTGGAAGAAAGTCGAAAACCAAAAGACAAAAGATTGTGGAATTCAACAAGGTGGTTTCAGTGTCACATTGTTTGGTGGTAAAGCCAGACAAAGAGCATGACAGGGAGAAAAGTTATGTAAAATCCCATTGAAATTTCCTTTTTCACATTCCGTCCTACACTTGCAGACACAAACGCCACCATTACCAGCGACTGCTCTTTTTATGCACAATAACTTAAAAGCATACTTAAAATTCAACGCTCAAATTCTGCTCCCATTTCCCGTGCACTGATATCAAGAGACAGCGGCAAGTGACTCATTACTAATGAAAATATCTGAGAGAGAAGGATAAAGGGGGGGAGTGGTGATGGAGTTAGGGAGAGAACAGAGAGAGGAACTTAGGGGAAAGCGAGAGGGATGGATAGAGGCAGTGGGCAATAGAGAGCAAGGCGGAGGTTTGTAAATGGGTCTCTTTACTAATGGAAGCCATCTGAGTTCACTTTACTGTAAAGCAAATATTTGACAATACAGTTAGATTTCACTATTTCACTAGTTCCATCTCTCCTTCCCTCCCTGCGTCCCTACACCCCATTCTGCCGCTGTCCCACTGCCTCCTGCTGTACAATGTCTCCATGTATAAGTAAAGGTGGTATAGCAGCTCAGAGTAGAGTTGGAGAGACGTCTACTGGTGGAGTGTGGTAACTTCACACACACACTATATATATTGGTAGTAAGTGAATAAGTGTTGTGGGAAAATGTTTCAACCTAATGTTTTAGCCCATTTCAAGTATGTTTTCAAGGCCTTACAATTTAAGATTTCTCCTTAAAATTCACCTTCTCATGTCACTCAATTTGACAGTACACCCAGAAAAAGGAAGAATATATAAATATTAGAGTAGAATAACAATTATACATGTCAAAAATACAAATCAACAGGTCCATACACATGTCAATTGTTAATAAGTTTATATAT
>JBBPCS010002605.1:0-13290 GCA_037974645.1 Hollardia meadi
CCCCCCCCCCCCCCCCCCCCCCCCCCCCCCCCCCCACCCGCGCCACCCCCGCCCTGTTGTGTTCTAGCTTGCAACTCTTATCGTCTGTGCATGATGATGATCAACCGACTGGTACCGACTTTATTTTTCTTTTCAGAGATCCTTCATTTGTTTGGGAAGACGGATTTTATTCATGGGGGAAGATCTGAACTGAACAGAAATGATAATCTGATATCTGGATCTGGATCTAATCTTTTATTTTTGGTGAATATTATTTGAACTTGCCTCACCCTATACCTGCAGAAAGAGAATAAGTTGAAAATGTAAATGAGAGTTGTCAGGGCATAAAACCAATGATCTGTTGACCTTTACAAATCCAGATGTGATAGTCTAACAATGGCATAGCTGTCAGAGCTGAAACCAAAAGTTGAAATCGAGAATGGAATTGAAGCGTGACATTAAAATCTAAAGTCAAATTGAATCATGGATTTCGGAAAATTGTGACTCCCCTAACGTACAGACATGATATGACATAGGAACATGTATAGATAAATATTTAGGTCAAATTCAAATAAAAGAGCAATGGCTGAAAGGATACATTGTCGTAAACACATCTATGTAGTGATATTTCAATAATAGGGAGAGGAAGGAGAGAAGTGGATGCAAATAGTCATTTTTCTGCTCGTCTTTCGAGCTTAGTCATCGAGTGTCGTGCCAAGAGCCCAGTGCATCAAGCTGCTTCCCAGAGTAGCTTGCTGCATCTTTAGGAAACCATGACTTTGCATCCTCTCTCCACACACTTTCAATGAAAATCTAGTGAAGGAAAATAAGTTGCTTGAGGCTGGCTGCTTCTGTTCGGTCGTTCACATGACCTGCTATTTATTCTAACTTAACGTTTTTCTTAAGATTCACATATAGATTTTTATTTTTTTCTTTCAAGTTGCTGCCACAGCTCGGTAAAATACTGAATTATTTATCACAGTCCAGAATGTATACATTTCGATGCAGTCAGTAAAACTATCTGGTGAAAATCAGAGGAAAAGGAGTCAAACCGGACTGAGGAGGAGAAACCTGTTGTAAATGGATGGATCTTTCTTTCTTCTAACCTCACAGCCGCCACAGGTTTTAAGTTACAAAGAAAATGTCCTAGGCCTACTATATACAGTATATAATGTGGGGAAGTGTGACCGTTTTCATGCCAAAAAATTCAGGATTCCTGCCAGAACCCTGTTCTTATCAAGGCTTTGAAAGTCGGACTGAAGGCCATGAAAACAAGAGGATAAAAAAAATAACAAATGAAAACTGAAATCTGACCTGAATGTCTCATTAGAAGCAGTTCAGACCAATTCAACCAGTAAAATACGAAACAAACTGTGTCCTGTCACGTGAAAGGTAAAGTGTATTTGTCAAATCCTGTTACATTTACACGCACTCGTGGTTCCTTACAGCATGTGTTTGTAAAAAGGTGACATTTGAGCTTCAGCATGTACCGAGTGATGAGGTCAGTCAGCTGAATAACAGGACTGGTTCTCTTAGACTTGAGTGCTGCAATAAACACCTAGATGATGACGCGGTAGTTTCAAGAGGTAGCCGAGCTCTTTCTGTAGCATAGTTTTGTCCCCACTGCCTTCCCATTCGTGCATTTCATTCATACTTCAGAGAAAATATAGGAATGGAGAAACTGGTGAATTAACCGGTACACGCCCTAGAAAAGTGTTTGTTTGGTTCTTACACGAGGCTTATTGTTCCTTGACGTACAGTACACTGAGGACTTTGAGCTCTTGTATTTACATCTGGTGACCGTAAGTTACACACCTTCCGGCCCTTCAGGCTGTTGACATTTCCAGGGTTAAAATCACCTGTCTCAACAGAACTCAAGAGACTTGGTTGGTGTCTTTTTTTTAAAATGGTAAATGTTTATTTTGTGGCATGCATGTCTTAAGTAAAGTAAACAAAACACTGCCGATGAAGATGTGGTAAAATCAAAAGGGTTCATCCATTTTATGGCACAAATATGCTTCCAGCTCGGATGTTTGTTGTCACTTCCTGCACAAGTAGACATTTGGACCTGATGTGGTTGTTAAGTATGGAAGCCCAACAAAGTTTTAATTTTTTAAAGTTTTATTAATTTTTTTTTTCTTAGCATTTCTTCATTATGACTTAGTATCTCATTGTGACTTGGTATCTTACAAAAATACTTGGTGTCTCCAGATACTAAACCTTAGAAAATGGAATTACTCATTAAGTCATTTTTATGATACCAGGTCATTTTGAGGCATCAAATCTCAATTGTGGGATATTATTTCATAATTATAAAATAGTATATTTCTGACTTGGTGTCTCATAATTGTGACTAATTATCCATCAAAATGAGAAAATAAATGTAATGATGAAAGGCACAAGATGGAGTTGTAAAATATCAGTACAACAGCCAAGCCTGTGTGGGCACTTTGTCCGGACAGTTCAGTTCATAGCCTGTGCCCATTTTCACTTTTAAATAGTGTTTTCTGAGGTTTTTGAGGAGATTTTCACTCCCACCCTGGTGCGTCCCTGCTCTCCAGACACTTGTGGTGATGTTTCACTGTGAAAGAACATATGTAGTGCACACACCTGTGTAGAGTTGATGGAAGACCACTTTAGAGACCCTTCTGACCCCAATCTGGTGTCTGGTCTCCCACAGGAAACCAGTAGAAGGTTTTTACAATGAGACCAGGACCCCGTGCTGCAACAAAGTCTCTTTAGGTGGGATATTGGGAACACCCAGCAAAATATTAGAGAAGGCATTGTGTTTAATCATGTCATACGATATGCAACAAGAACTGGAATTGTTAAACCATCTTAACCCTGTGTTCTCCCTGTCTCTCTGCTGTTTCTATCCTCTCCTCTTCATCAGCTCCGAGGCTTTCAACATCAAACACCATTATACAGTGAAATATGTAAATAAACTTCACTTCTGATTAAATGCGATATGGACTAATGGATGTACTTTTAAGTTCTCTTCAGGCAGGTAAAAGCAGTGGACAATAATATTGAGAGGCAGGCATTACAGTTGTTTTTACCGCACCATTTAAATACTACGAGGAGGGCAGAATATGGGAAACACTTCCACATAATATATTTTAATAGTGGACATAATAGAGTTTAATCAAAATCTCTGACAGTATCAGAATATCAATACAAACTGAACATTTTAAGCAGGAATTTAAGGTCTAAAATTGTACAGCAATGCTTCAGACTCGGAGCTAGATGCTAACATCAGCATGCTAACATGCTCAAAATGACAGCTAATATGCATAGATTTATCAGATATACGCTGTGTTCCAAATAACATACTTTTTACTTTCAGTACATACTACAGCTGCCCTTGCAAAGTACATACTGTTGCATGCAGTATGCATACAAATGGGGAGGCATGGCCAACAACATGGTGCCTGACAACAGAATGAGAAATGAGCTTATGAAGGGGCCGTTGTGTAACGGTGGTTCTGGTTAGGTTGAGGCACAGAAACAATTTGGTTAGGTTTAGGACAAGATCATGGTTTCGGCTAAGATAAGTACGTTTAACATGTAATTACATAAGTCAAATTACATACGCAACTATGTAAGTGCCAGTAAGCGCTGACATTGTAACAAAGTTGGGATGGATTGGTGAGATAGGACTATAACTTAGGACACTGGGATTTGCTTCACAATAAGGAACATTTAAAGAATTGAAGCAGCCTGATTAGTTGTTTTGTCCCCAATCTGACTGCTCTGTCGCTAGGGAAGTAGGAGAGAGTGGTTTGAGAGCACTTTTTTTCCCTCCATTATCTATCACCGCTTATCCTATGCAGGGTTGCGGGGAAAACAGAGCCACAATCGGGTTTTGAACCCCATCTCCTTGGTACAAATCCTAGACAGAGCCCACTAAGCCACAAGGCTGTGGTTTGAGAGCACTTTTTTACTAATTTTGTCCTCTTGCAGTTTGTGCAAAAAAAATTATATTTTCTTGTTTTAGTCCCAATAATAAAAACCATAATAAAAATGAAAGAAAGAACAATAAACAAGAGGTACAGAAGCTATATTCATTCTTTATTTTCAATAAATATATCAAACCTTGCATGAAGTCTTTGTAAGCACTGACTAGCCAAAAAGCAGGTTAAGCAGAACAATGAAGACATCTTATTACTCACTGCTGCTGCTGTCAAAGGAGGAAAAATAAACACACGTGTTCATATGTTGACACCAATAAGGCTGAGAGCAAATCAAATGCACAAAGTTCAAACTGGAATCAGAATAAAAATCACTACCAAACACATTGGGACCAGTCGACCTGGACACACTTCATCTTCATGCAACATTCATGACGAGCTCTCTGCAATTTATGTGCATTTATGTGCTGTCGGGGCGACTGGATACGCTGTGCACTTTTACCACCAGCTTTTATTCATTTCATCTCCCTATTGGCACCACACAGACCATGATGGTTGCCATTTAAGCTCAGGGTTGAATTGTAGCTTTGCCTTAAAACGATGTATTGAGCTCTGACTGGAGTGAACCATATCAACAGCCTGATGTGAACAATCGAATTTAGTCCGCTGAAAATGGCATCATGCTGAAAGTCATCACTCACTTGTCAGCTTTAAATCTTAGGTTTAATACATATAACAATCTTTTCCTCCTATGCAAGGCTACTGATCTTATGCCAGTAATGGTAATGTTATAAGCACATTGTTTTGTTTTGTTTTTTTAGCTGATCTGTCAATTATTTCATTAGCTTAAATTTTAATTAGATTTCAGTTTTTGCACATTTTCCACAAAGCAATGTGGATAAAACATCCTAAATTATTTAGGATGGCTGAGGAAGGATAGGCTCATTCAGCTAATGGTTGGATAACTAGCATTCAACATGAGATGTTAAGGCTTAGCTCTGATATGTTACTGAACCTAGGTAGCAAAACCCTGTCTTGTTTCTAGCTGGTACACAAAATAGAGTTAGGGACCTTCTGTTTTAGGTGAAAATGCAGACAACTACTCAGAATGACCCATTTGGTGTCAGGTTTGCACCTGCCAATCGAAACCCAATGATAAATAAGCCAATAAGCTTATTGTTTAAAGCAATATTAGGTTATGGGTGAAGACAAGAACCAAAGTGAGGCATAGTTAGGAAATAAAACAGGAATTGCACATGCGGTGGTATGGAAAGTGGAGATCAAAAAACACAGTCGCCCTAAATTATTTAAAGCATGTGCCACTTAATATATTATACCCAAATCCTTGTGTGGCGATACCATCTTGATATTTAAACCTTCCATCCATCCATTATCTATCACCGCTTATCCTATGCAGGGTTGCGGAGGGCTGGAGCCTATCCCCGCTCACATTGGGCGAGAGGCGGGGTACACCTCAGGCTGACATATAGAGACAAACAACCGTACACATTCACACACATGGACAATTTAGAGCCACCTGTTAACCTAACTGTGGGGGGAAGCCGGAGAACCCGGAGGGAACCCATGCAGACACGGGGAGAACACGCTAACTCTACACAGAAAGGCCCCGAATAGAACCCAGGACCTTCTTGTTATAGAGTAGGCTTTAGTATGGGCTACAGGCTACGGCAAACTATGTCGGAGCCTAGGGCGTCCTTAGTATGTTGACAGTTTGTGTAATTACTCAATTGCAGTGTAGAATGTCTGTCTCACAAGAGGGAGACAGACATTCTACACTGCAGGTTTAAAAACTCAGTTTACTGGGAAATACAGAGATTTATCTGGTGGTGATGGGCTTATTCAGCATTGTGTGCACTTGTTTGGCTACGGATGTTCGTTTACATGTCACATGTCCCACACTGCAGGTTTAACTGAAAGCCAACATGTGCTGCTAGATGCAAGCTAACAAGCTAGCTTGGACTTGTTTTTAGCAGATATGCCATCAATACAAAATGAAGCTTCTTTTCTGGTAGCTAAAAACCCAACATTAAAAAAACAAACATTTTCAGCACAGTATTGTAGCTTTAATTTCAATCCAGATACTTGTCACATTGTGGGAAAAATGTCTTCAGCTGGGTGAAGCTAGCTGGTGATTCACCACCATTTGTCCAACTAGCTAAATAAGTAGCTAGTTATCAATTGGAAAGCAGCTACTGTAAGTCCTGTTGCTGTGCTAATTGTCAAGGAATTGCTAAAAATCATGACTGCATGGTTGATACTTTGCTTTTATATTTAAAGTAAAATTAATAAAATAAAAAAAATAAAAAAATGTTTTGCTAAGAAATCACTTTAACCTTAGTGTTTGTTTTGACTTATGTACATATTTAATCAAAATTGCAACCCACAAATCAGGCGTATATTGTTAGCTGTTGCTTTACATTAGCCCCACTCTGACTCTGTAGGTTACACTCACCACAACTGGACCTATGAATGACAGATAATGCTAACTAGGCCCTTTTTTCGTATAATGCGCAACAAACACAACGGTGAGCGTGCAGGAGCTTCAGGTGACTCAGCAGACGCTGCAATAACATGAGCTACATGTCACGTCTAGTTGGAATCAGTGCTAATAGTGGAATACAGATTAACAAGCCAATGGATGCTCCCAAATGCTCAGTGTTGTAGTAAATGGGACATAAGGCTTACACAACTAATGGTTGATACAGTAGCTCACTTGTATTAACTTTAAAGAGTATACATTATAACATTCTCAGGTCAGTGGCACAGCCTTCTAGCAACACTCCACCATGGAAAACACCCTCCCAGAGGCTATGTCCAAAAACTGTTTTATTGTCTTTTGAAAAATGGAAAAATATCCACAACAGCTGCGGAATCATTATAGTTTACATACCATTACACTAAAATTAAAAATAAATCAAATTTAAGTTTGACTTCACAGCTGATATAGTGGTCGTGTTAAAACTCGCACAAAGTTAGTTTTGACTTCTCAATGAAATGAGAGGTGACGGAGAACTACAAACTACAAATACAGGAAGAGGAAAAAGCACGACACTGACAGGATATGAGGCCCCAACAGCCAATTACAGTAAGCATGCAGAGACACAGAATTACCAAAACAGCTGTAGTTCACTTCACACTCGCATACATATCCACACAAATACACACACACACCCTCTTTCTTGGCCTAGGTGTTGGGATATTAAGGACTGAGGGCATAGCGTGTGTTCTTCTGTAAATAAATAAATTGTAATGTGTATAGAGGAGACCTGTGTCCATGTCTTCACCCCAACACACTGGAGGATGACAGGGGACCCCAGAGCTGACTCACAAGATTTGACAGTGTTCCTATAATAAACCAGACAGGATGTAGTGTCCATCTCAAGAAGGAAAATATCCATCGTCCACTTCAGTCCACCTCCTGTTTTTATTTTCTCCACAACAACAATAAACCAGTAGTTTGGCCCTAAATAATCCCTCCCTTTGTCTTCTTGTATAGGTTTTGGGTTTTATATCTTCACTCCAACACACAATCTATTGCACCCACTCTGCTCAGTTCCAGTCTGACCTTTATTTTCATTCTAATTTGGTCGCCTCTTCCTCATGACCAAGGTTGAAAGTGACATCGCAAACAGATCCTTGTCCAGTGTTCGAGACTCAGAGACTCAGACTCAAGAGTTAACTTCCAAAACAGTTCGTCCCCGTCCCTTTTCATCATCCTCAGTCCAGTCGGTTGGCAGGTCAAAGCTCAAAGGCAGGGAAGCCAGACGCTTGAGGGTTTGTCATCTCTGATAGGAAGTAAATGGTCCCTGCCATACCTGAGAGGAGAAGCACATCCGTTACTGCCAGCTACAAATTTCACTGTCCATCAGTCAAGTTTCATGTTTTTCATTTCCTGCCCTCTCAAGGCATTTAAGGCATTATGCAATACAAACCAGACAGTTCATTTACACACCAACAACCCAGTAATAATTAGGCAATCAGCAAAAATAACCGACATGAATTGTAGAAGCAGTATGGAAGCAGTTTTGTCCACATCCTTTCTTATGCTGCTTAAACATACAACTAACACAAACTAGCTTTCCCAACAAGTGAATCCAAGTTTAAAGTGACAGTTCCCCCCACAAAATCAATAATACATATTTTTCCTCCAACCTGTAGTGCTATGTGTCCACCTCGATTGTTTTGGTGTGAGTTGCTCAGTTTTCCAGAAATCAAAATAATCCACAGACCTTGTTGTGAGCAGTTTCTATAGCAGAATATCTATATCTATCTATCTCTATACCCGTCCTGTCATGAGTTTGAGCCTCTTGTCCATAATGTTTGTGGATTATCTTGAATAACAGGGTCATGATTTCTGGAAAGAGACATTGCTGTTGAGTTTTTTTAGAACTCAACAGCAATGTATGTCTTTTGGTGCTTTGAGCACCACAAGACAAGTGCCATCTAGTTCCATTATACTGGAGAGAAGGCAGACATCTCAACAGTCGATATCTCCAAAACTGAGCAACTCACACTAAAACAATCTAGATGGCTTAATAGCACTACAAGCCTGATGATTTTGGGTTGAACTGTCCCTTTAACAGACACATATATGACCATTAAATATTACTGAAGTCAATATTTCAAAAGCCTTAGCATTGGTGCATTAATTGTAGGTTGCATGCAGACCATTATTATGGGCAGATGATGAAAAATTTTTTTTAGTTTGACACATGATTAAATTTACATGATGATTACTTGGATATGAAAAGTATAATTAAGGGGGAGGGTGGGTTTGTGGAGGAGGCTGCGTATGAGTGTATCAGCACAGCAGGGAGGACTACAAAGTGTGCCTGTATCAACTAGGGGTGTAACGGAACGTTGTTGATCCGTGATCCGTACGGTTCCCCCCACGGTTCGGCACACATGTGGTCCGGGAATCAATTGCAAAATTTAACCATCACAGTGTAAAATTTTACGACCGCTGTTACTCTTTAAACTAATAGTTTCTTAAATCTCGATGTGCTGCAGTGAAAAGATCGAGATGACAGTTGTGTGCTGTGTTTTACTCTGAAGCGTGATGAGCAACTTATTTAACACATTTAATACACATTTTAGTCTTCCCATTTCTGAATATATTGATTATTTTGAAAAGCAACAAGTAGTATTTTGCATTTCCTGCAGTTTAAAAGCTGTGATTAGACCTCCTGCTTCTGTGCAGTCATTGGTTGTTTTCTTCTCTGCTGCCAGTTGTGTCTGTAATTCCTCCATTACAGTTTAGTTAAAGGTCACCGTAATCTCTTACTGAGACAATTACACAGGATGCAGTATAATTGGCCTTTGATGGAAGAGGAGGTAGCAGCAGCACACTTAATGTTGGCAACATAAATTACACACATGTGATTATATAGATTCAGAGGATGTGGTTCTTGTAACAGGAGAGAAATGCCAAAGCAGGTTTTAGTCATTCTGGTGGAATAATAACTTTTGATACCTTCAAAAAGAGAGTAGGGTCTGTCTGGGATGCGGCAGCCGTGGGTCCCATAGGCCAAACACCACTCAGCAAACTGCAGTAAGGTAATAATATGTTTATAGACAGTTCTGCAACATTCATCTCTACATGCTTGACAAGATGCAAGAAAAGGAAGAAAATGAAACATCAAGTCATTACTTGATTAATTGTTGCCGACAACACATTCAGTGCACTTCATATGTTCTTTATTTCTCTTTTTTTTTTTTAAAGGAAAAAAACATCTACTTCCTTTAAGCTGTGAATTTAGATAATTTTAGCCTTTTCCCAAGATTACTTGATGACACTCACCTGCTCTTTTACTGTTATGGACTAGATAAAAGACCTTTAAAGCTACTGGTTCATAGGTTGGGCAATTAGCCCTATAATGTTTTATTTTCAATTACGACTTTGGCTTCCAACCAATAGTAAAACAAAATAACAGACATAAAATGATTGTTGTGCTGCACTTGTTTCCCAATGATGCTCTCATTTTGTTTTGGGTTATAAATATGAACCCAAATTCATTTTCAGCCAGGCTTTGGTATCTTTAGTTCAGAAAAGTACGGTGGCTGAGAGAGCTCAGCGCACTGCAACTTAAAACACATGCAAATAGACAAACGCGCTGCAAATAGAGAAAACGATAGCAGAAGTGTTTCCAGAGGACACGATAGTGCTGAAAACAGATTGGACCCTCTTGTTGCTACAGTTTGTGACTTGTGTGTCATCTGTTTGTGTTTATGTTTTGGACTGACATTGTGCTGTTGCTCAAAGTGCATCACAATCTTTTTTTTTCCTATGATGACAAATGAATGGCCTGCCCTAGTCTGCTTCTAATTGGGTGACTTTATCCTAAATCTAACCAACCATCACTCCTCATGTCTAAACCTAATCAAGTATTAGCCAATCAGAGGCAGAGTGGGGCGGGTCATTCCTTTGCCATCTTAGGAAAAGGAAATTGGTGTATGGCACACAGCCACCCGACTTCAATAACTTCACGAGTCACAAACTGGAGCAACAACAAGCGTGTCCAAGTCTTGTTCAGCACTACAGTGTCCTCTGGAAACATTTCCGTTGTCTTTTTCTATATTTGCAGCGCGAGATCCTTTGGTCAAAAAGAATTCAGCTATCCGGGGGCACAGCGCACCTGGTCGTTACACACTGTGGCAGTGGTAAAAATAAGTTTATGGTAAGTTTAAGGTTTATGGTTCACAACGCAAAATCATGATCATCATGATAGACCAACATCCACTGTTAATCAGAATGAGGGGTGTCATGATATATAATACACACAATAACATTGTGTAAAGAATCCAGTGCCTCTTAAATAATCTGTTTCTTTATGCTCTAGCTGTGTCATAGCAGGTGGCTTTAATGCACCTTAGTGCTGGTTGCCAATTGCCATCAAATGCAAAAAAGAAGAAGAAGAAGAAGAAGGCACAGTAACTAGCTAGCTAGCTACATCCACAGTGTGTGGCTACTACTATTGCACAAAAACCATGTTGGAGGGGATGACAGATGAGAGTGAGACACTGTCCTGACTGATAGCTAGATGATTTTTTTTTTTCAAATTTTCGATAGATATTGCAATAATATCATTACCAAACATTCTTTTGGTCACAATAATCATGTAATGAAAATCTGATATCGTGACAGCCTTAATCAGAATGCTTACCTGTTCGGTAACACTTTATTTGAAGGGGTATGAATAAGACTGACATGACACCTCCATAACCATGACATGACACCTGTCAATGTCTTTGTTATGACAACTTGACATTAACCCAGACAACATAACCTGTCATGAACATGCCACGGCAGGCCCAATTATCTAACTTAGAGAAACTATTTAGCTCCATGTGCAAACATTAAACTGCCATGTGTGGTTGCTTTTGACATTGGCTGTCATGAGACTATTATAATTGTGTCATTAATATTTTCTTTGACCTCAAATAAAGTGGTACAATTTGAACTACTCATTAAAATGTCATTAATTGTTATGACACTGTCAAATGCCTTTCTGTCAGTGCCATGAATACTTTCCTTGACCTCCACTACAGTGGTACAATTTAGACTTGTCGTAGAGACGTCATTAAGTTTTATTACACTGTCAAATGATTTTATAAAGGTGTCATGAATAATTCCCTTGACCCCCAACTACAGTGGTATCATTTGAACTTTTCATTAAGGTGCCATGAAGTGTTATTACACTGTCAAATGCTTTTAAATGCCTTAACCAAAGCAATAAACAAGCCAAGAGATTCCTTTAATGTATTTGATAATTGGGCCTGCCGTAGCATGTTCATGACAGGTTATGTTGTCTAGGTTAATGTCAAGTTGTCATAACAAAAGACATCCCAAACAATGTCAACTTGACATTAGAAATGACATAACTTACCAAATGACACTTAATGCCAACAGTCATAAACATTCATAAAGACTCCTTCATGTTCATGACAGGTGTCATGTCATGGTTATGGAGGTGTCATGGCAGTCTTATTCACACCCCTTCAAATAAAGTGTTACCATATGTTCTTACCTTGCAGACACGATACAGATATTTCTTCTCCTGGGTGAGTTTGTAAAGGGACAGGAAGGCGTAGCTGTTACCGGCGGTGCCGTGGCAGATGCCATAGCCTTTTCTGAGCAGGCCCCGCTGCCAGATGACCTCAGCACATTCGGCAGCCTCCTTCAAGTACTTCTCTTCATTAAACACCTGGCAAGATGAAGTCAGATGAATAGTCAAACCTGGAACAAAGGAGGAGCTCACGACAACTGCTATTAATAAGGCGAGGCAGTCAAGTGTGTGGTCAGATAAACTGGACACTGTTGCACTTTAAATTCAGGACAGATTTCAGCATTCAGGAAATTCCTAATGTTGTGAGCTTCTCATCATATCTTGTAAACTGGCTCACGTTGGACTATGTAGTCGTCCGGTCTGCAGACAATATTATTTCTTTACACTCGAAATGAAACTAGAAACACCGCCTTGCGGTTGTAGGCCTCCGCGTATCGGACATGTTGCAGTTTATGTCTATCCAAACTCGTATGTACTGACATGGCGCAACAACAATCACCCGAAGCTCAGTATCAACAAAATCAGTGAGCTTGTGCTGGACTACAGTGCTTCAAATATGGATGTTGCTGCAAAAAAGCTACAAATTTTAAAACATGGATGCTTCACACACATGTTCAACCCAGCAGCACAGAAGATCCATACAATCAGCACAGTTTCAAGGTGGACACCCAAGATTAGTGTCACCAATTTAGCATCTGACCAAATGTGAAATATGGTCACAATCTCTACTTCTGTTACCGAGTTATGGTATAATGGCCAGAAAACATTATGATGTCACAGTGAAGTTGACCTTTGACCTTTTGAATATAAAATGTTATCACTTCATCATTTTATCCTGTTAGACATTTGTGTGAAATTTTGTCAGAATTAGTGTATGAATCCTTGAGTTATGACTAAAATCTAGTCAGTTCACCCTTGAGTCCAAGTGAATGATTGTGGCAAATTTGACAAACATTCTCTCAAGGTGTTCCTGGGATATTGCGTTCACAAGAATGGGATGCACGGACAACTGTAAAACATAATGCCTCCAGCCACGGCTATCGCCGGCACGGAGGCATAAAAATGGCTCTGGGCAACAATAAATACTTGTTGGCATCAAACTCAAAAATTTAAAGATATTGAATACCAGCACAAAATATCAGCTATAAAACGTCAGCTTCAACCAAAAACAACCAATATGCGCCACAATACGTGCTGCCACACCACAAAAACTGCTCAGGAACAGCCCGAGGAACATGACAAAGAGCTTAAGGCGTCCACCTGATTGAGCTACATGGGAAGTGCCTGAAACATTACGATCCATGGAGTGCTGT
>JBBPCS010002606.1:0-37500 GCA_037974645.1 Hollardia meadi
ACATGTTAAGTGTCATGAGATAACTTTGTTGTGAATTGGCGCTATATAAATAAAATTTGATTTGATTTGATTTGATAGATGTATTATAAGTATTACTATTTATTTATTTTATCTATTATTTTATTTTATTTTATTAAATAAGTATTGTAATATCAGCTCTTAATACATCTGCGGTCGGTATTCTCACTCAATGTCCCGCCCACAGCTCTATCTGATTGGTTACACGTCACGAGTAATAGTCTGTCGACACACAAGGCTGCTGCTGTGTTTGACAGACAGAGAGAGACTGGAGCTGTGAGTCAAAGCGAAAGCAGCAGCAACTTCCAAATTTGTAATGAATATCACAATCTAATGATCTACTTCTGTGATGACAAGCATGTTGAGTTTCCCAGTTAGACCACTGAAAATGACCGAAGTCACAGCCAACAGGATTTTATTTAACGGAGGTGAAACTGAGGGCTGTTAAATAAGTCGCTCATCGCACTTCAGAGTCAAACACAGCATGCAACTCTCTTCTCGATCTTTTCACTACAGCTCCGCATCGAGATTTACAAAATTATTACTTTAAAAAGTAACAGCGGCCGTTAAACTGTAGTTTCCACGGACCACATGCGGGCCGAACTGTGGGGGGTGAACCGTACCTTCCTGTTCAGTGCCAAACTTGCAACAGTCTTCTGGTAGTTGTTGTCTGAGAAGTCATACCACTTTTCAAGGTAGTTGAGTGCAGCCTTGTAGAAATGAGAAAGATCACGTTTGATTGTAGCTGTCTTTTGGTCCGGAAACATTTGGAGGAGAGCACTGGTCTCCATTCCAAAGAAGGAATTGTCCTGTAGTTGTTGGAGCTTTGTCTTGAGAGTGAGCATAATCTCATACAGCTCAATAACAGTCGTGGCCTCTCCCTCCAACAGCAGCACAACATCATGGAAAATCTTCAGCACATTATTAAGGAAGGACAGGTAGACCTGTAGCTCAAGGCGTTGCCCATCACTGTCCTGATCCTTTTTAAATAGCTCCCACAGTGACTTTGGGCACTGATCCTCTTCCAGTGACAAGAAATAGCTCTTGATAGCTGTCCAGCTGTCATGTAGCCTCTTGATAGCGGGCCATAAACATAACCATCTTGTGGGTATGTGTCGCAGTACAACCTGATAATCTGAGGATGCTGAAAAGTGACTGAATGTTTTGTTCACTACAGACTCAATGCCAATGTCCAACCTGTCTCCAGCATGTTTTGCACAGTGTGCACTATGTTGGCCATACAGTTTGCCTTATCAGACTACACAATATTTTTGTCTTTCACAATGGTCACCATGTCAGATTAAGCAATTACAATGGCATAAATTCTTGCTGTGTCTTGGTCGGGAGACTGGCAACACTACAAGTATGACCTCGACCAATCTTCGTTCACGACCCTGCGCGAGTTCATAGGTCATCGGGGAGGTGGGACAAGAAATTGTCAATGATGGCTACTGAAGCATTGTGTATGATGCTAGCGGTCTTGTGCTCAGACCCGAAAAAGAAAAGAAAGAAAAAAAGATTGTGGACCCGTACCTGGGTGTCACGAAGAGGACAGTATTGACTGTCTGTCCTTCAGAGAAAACTTGAGGTAAGTTAACGAATGTATACATGTCAAAATCATTACATTGGGTACATGTATAGGTAACGTTACGTTACCAGGTTCACTGTGTGTAAACAGAAAGTCTCGTGGAGGAAAAAATGATTGGGAATTGTATTCTCTGGTAAATTAAGCAACAAATATATGTTATCCTATTGGTCAACATCAAGGAACACGTCGTAGGAGATGTCAAACTAGACAGGAAAATACAAAAAATTCTAACATGCTAGACTTCTCGTCGGGGTATTGTGGAGCGTCCCAGATGCAAAATCACTGTTCTTCAATTATGTTACACTACACATCTGTTCGTCGTTCCTGACGTTCATAATCGGGCCCGACGCTGGAAATTTGTCGGCCAAATCTTGTGAAAATCGGCCTGAATTTGTGTAGTCTGATCTCGGCATTAATGATGCAACTGTTGTCTTTTTTAAGCTTCTGGAAAACAGAATTGTATTTACCGTAATTTACACTTGCATTATCGGCAGTGTATGCTGAAATCATGTCCAGTCGTCATTTTCTTTTAACTTGTTCGTAATCTGGTGGTGTATGGTAGCAGATGACTCATCACTATCCTCCTAAAAGTCAAGGATCTTGCGTTTTAAACCCAAAAGTTTTGTGGCGGCATGATTAGAAGCATCTGAAGCCATGGAAAAAATGGCGTGTGTGAGTTTTTGACACTTTTAACCATCTGCGTTTTTAATTCTCTTAAGCAATTCTCCACAGAGGCAGGTGCAAGCACATGTAACTATGGCCACTGCTTTTGTACGACCACATGACATTTTTTTTGGCAATCTCCGAGTCTGGAAAAATGACCAGTGCTAGCTTACTACCACAGTCTGCTGACCTGTAATGATTGGGAGTGCAGGACAGTGTGGTAAATGCTAGTCATTTCAGCTGCTGTTACCTTATCTGTCTGGCAGTCATCTTTGGGTTTCAGTAGGAATGTATCCATAGATAGGCACATCTCTTTTTGGTCCACACATTTCTTGTGACTCTCACATGTACTGTGTCACTTCAAGTCGTATTCTCCCCCGTGTGAGATTGAAAAATAACTAAATGTCGCAAAAAACTCTGAGAATCACCGTCCACCACCTTCACCCAGTTGTACATAGTTTGCCAGTCTTTGTTGTAGCTGCATCTCCTTTTCTTTACAGTAGCTTCCATCATATTCCGCCAAAATCTGCATAACAATAGCTTGTACCTTTGTGGTGACTCGCAATTGTCTCTGTTGTTGACGCTGATAGGTTAACCTGCACTCGACCCACGTGGGCCCACTTTGATTGACATCAAACACAACCTTGCGATGACGGCTTTCCCTGCTTTATCTGTCCTGCAGTGGTTTTACCTTTGAAAACTAAAGCCAATCAAAATGACATCATCTCAATATGTGGGATATTTCATATTTTTGTATTTTAAAAAGAAGTTCATAACCTGTACTTTGAGAACACCCGTGTGTAAGAAATGCTAAGATCTAGTGAGGAAAGATGGATGCTTTAATATTCCACAGCTCTAATTTACTTTTTCCCTCCTCTCTGAACCCTTGTGGAATATGTATTGTAAAATTACGATCCTGTTGACTTCCTCTGAAACTGTTGACGACATGTTAGGCCCTCTCGTCTACACTGCGTGGCTCTACCACGGTTTGACGTCATAAGCGTGACATCAGGGTGCTGTGCTTCTTCTCTGTAATTATTGGCCAATTGCAAACCATCTTCAAAGATGCATACTGCCAGCTACTGTATCAGAGTGTGTAGATGTTGTGTTAAGTCAATGAAAGCAATTTGGCTCTATTATAATTTCATTATCAGCTGACAACCAAATTTCCAGATCCAATCAGGCAGAGAATTTATTGGTCTGATAAATATCCTGCATCCCTAAAATAAACCTAATTTTATTTTATTTTAAAATTTTTTTTAATGCAGCCAGTTTCTCCCTCAAATCCAACCGGGAACATACAGTAGGTATACAGTGCTATCAATGTTATACAAGTTTTCTTTCCATGCCTTTGAAATGACACAAAGTAAGCCCTTAAATTATGATAAAACCTGCCTAATAACTGACCTAGTTATAAACCAGCAATTTCTTATTTTATAAATTATCGCCATTTTTTCTCCAACATTTTATAAACAATTTTAAAATTATCTTTACAGTATACTTTTTCATGTTGTACTTCATATCATTCAAAGATTATGTGGTTATTAATTCAATTTATATTTATAGTAATGGGGCAATTTATAGTGATTTATAGAGTTTCTTTTAATGTAATATTACTTTATTGTTCTGTCATTAATGCTACTAGTTTTGCCATTTGTTTTACAATTCTCATATAAGCCAGCAGTAGTGCTGCATTTATTGTGAGGTTTGTTTGTGAGGTTATTTAACAGAATTCTAAATTGAATGGAGCATGGAAACCTTAATTAAGGAAAAGTAATGTTGAAGATAAAAGTAAGTGGACATGTATAAAACTTCAGTTAAACGAATAGTTTGAGATGATGGAAAAATCCTTTACCTTCTTAGAGTTACAGGAAAAGATTAATATCATTCTCATATTTGTCCATTATATACAGCACTATATAAGGTTTTATTAGGGTTGGAACGATGGACAATGCCATTCATTGCCGATCTCATCATCCACTGAGACCTCCATCGTAACATTGTGAATTGGGGCTCTGATTGCCTGACAAGTCAAGAACACAGAGTCTGACAGGTCGACTCAGCTAAGGCATCATGGGATTGCCAATGGACAGTTAACAACCATGCACCATGCAACAACAACAATAACTGATTTCAACACGGAAAATAGATAAATAATCACAGAAGACATGCAATGTCAGACTCATCATTATGGATTGTTTTTTTAAGTTTCCAAAAAGACACATTCAAGGCTCAATTACAAAGCTTCTGATGTCCGGTGACTGAAATACTTACTCCGGGTAAAAGATATAGCATTAGTTAAAACGACCAAGATCTAAAAAGTAATGGTGACATGACTTGAAACAACTAGACAGTAGTCAGCTAGAAATATCAAGTCAAACAACAAAAGTTGTCCCCCATGAGCAAGCACTTGGCGACAGTGGCAAGGAAAAACAGCCTTTTAAGCAAATGTTCTAATGTTTGGCCATCTGCCTGACAGCTAGTGCTTATTAAAAACACTGAGCTAGCCAGTTAATTTTTTTACATTTCAAGCTTCAGAGGCTCAATACAACTAGCTATGTTTCACACACGTGGCACTGAGACAAAGACACTTTTGTGTCAGACGCTCCTGAGATTTGATCTGCCTGCCCCCTTAACTGGTGATGAAAGCCAGCCTTTACTCAGCTGGGTGAGACAGTTGGAGGTTCCCGTCAGAGAGACAGTAGGAGGCGGATTCTCTCTACACACTTGAGCAAGTCTGCTTTTCTGCTATGAGAGAACCTTCCTAATACAGTCAAAAAAAGCCAACAACTCATTCTGAGGGTGGACATCATCGTCCATTGCAATGTTTCACTGAGGACATTTGTCATTTACAAATTCAGTAGACATCACCCAACCCTATTGGTTATATTCATCCTAATTAATCCAAAAATTTAGTAGAATGACAATTTGTGGTTTAACGCCTAAGACTGAGAAAATCTAACAGCTGATTGATTCTCAAAATACACATGTCAAGCATGACCATTATGTTGTTTTAGGATATCCACTCCCTAATCCGGGACACAACTGTGTAATTGTTGATCCAGCTGTACAACATTTCTGGCAAAGTTCTCCTTGCAGCAAGAAACTCGGGTACATCTGCTACAGTAAAGCAGCAGAGGAACTACCAACGCAAGGTAAAGGAAAATATCTTTTCTATTCAGCAAATCCTCTGGGAACAGTATAGCTACATTGTACTATATTTGTATGTTCTTTTCATTTTCAGCTGTTGAGACAGGATTTTGTTCAAGTCCTTGGATTCCCTACAATGGCCACTGCTTCCACCTTAATCATACTCAGAAAACATGGTCTAATGCTCAGAGAGAGTGTCGGAATTTAGGAGGGGACCTTGTCAGCATCCGCAATGTGGAGGACCAAAGCTTTGTCATCTCTCAACTAGGATACGGTATGTGAAAACAACAAAAACAAACAAGGTTACCTTTTTAGAAATCCTTACAACAAAGAACACCCCTTCAAGGCCTCATGTGGATTTTCTAGCGTTTTTTCCTGGCATTGTGAAGCTCTGCTGTGATTAACTGCCTCAAAAGGAGTGTACAGTCTACAATCATTCATCGTCGTGATGCGCTGAATTTAACATCTTTTTTCATGATCACTGTAGTTACTAGATGACAGTCTAAATGATTTCCCCACCCAATGAATGTATGGTCTTTGCTTTGCTTTTACTTCTACACTTTTTCTCTGATGGTTATATTACATTTGTGCAATTATTTACACAAATAAAGAAGGCAGTGTTTATTTTAGGCAAGGTGGCCTGCCTCCGTTATAATATGCCACAGAAAATCCTAGATACTATGCCGTTGAAATGACCTTTGTTGCATCTCTCTCTCTCCAACATTTCCTGTAATCTTTCCATTATGGTTATCTAATAAAGAACAGAAATATTTTTTAAATTAACAATAACAAAACTTTACCATGAGTAGGAGACTGATGTGGTGAAGGGACTGTAGCAGCAAGGTTGGGATGGTGTAAAAATTTTCGAACCAGTTTGATATTCCGCCAAAGACCGGACCAGACCGGTATACTGACTTTTACCACTTGGTATTGCTAGTGACTCAGCCGCTCCCAACAGCACCACAACCCATCAGAACAACTGTAGCAAATCGTATTTTCATTTCTCACATAAACCATTCAACTTAACTTATATTATTCTAAAGTTTAACATCAACATAATAAATAAAATAAGACTTCAGCCTAGAACAACTTGAGAAAAGATGGCAGTCGCTACATTTCAAGTGCGCATTGGAAACTTGTAAGTTAATTAATTTTCTACAACATTTTCCTGCCAATGTTTCACTGTAAAAGCCTTGAAATAAAGGGTTTCTGTCCATTGAAACACTAGAGTGCTTTTAATTTGAAACTCATATAGGATAACATATATGTAACTTTAACAGGACAAATGGAGTGGATCAAAATGCGGCTTCGTACTGATCTACGAGCATGTAACATAATGTTAGACAGCATAACCTGCACAAACTCGTTTCTGATGAGAGTTTTCTCTTGTGGACGTTGGTCGGAGTACTCAAGCAGCACTGTGTGCACAACTCAACTCTAGTAACACTACAACACAACAGGCAAGCAGCACCCTGTAGCGTCAAGCTAATCGGCACCCAAGGCTACTTCTAACTCGCCAAATGCTGCAAGCTCTCTCTCTACCTACACCTAACAAATACCGGTTTAGTCGGTCATATAAAATTAAACCAGTTTAACTTCCTACACCAGACCGGTAAATCCAGAAACCTA
The DNA here is from genome assembly GCA_037974645.1 of Hollardia meadi. NCBI lineage: Eukaryota > Metazoa > Chordata > Actinopteri > Tetraodontiformes > Triacanthodidae > Hollardia > Hollardia meadi. The sequence continues at coordinate 7,049 of JBBPCS010002606.1, forward strand.
CCCAACCCTATGTAGCAGTAAAGATCATTGGCATAAGCACATCAGCAGAGTAATGTCAGTTTATAATGGATGAATTGTACACCTTTATAAATATGACTGGACGCTAATAGCCAGCTAGTAGCCAGCAGAAAAATGAGTCAGTGATTGGGAGGCATGAATGAACTAGCTGAAGCCAATCAGCTAATGCAAGCACAAATTCAGTGCTCTGCCTGGACTAACCTTATCTATGGATGACAAATAGTATCATAGCTAAGCATAGTAAGTTGAGAGCAAGAAGCATATATAAATAAAAACACATGAATGCCATGTGCAGATGTCTGTTACTGATTATTAACATATTAAGTTATTGGAAAATATTGATGGAAAGATCCTTTTCTTTTGTCTGTGTCTGCAGCATCCACTGATGAGCTTTGGATTGGACTGAATGACAGGAAGACAGAGGGGCTGTTTGACTGGATTGACCACTCTACTGTCAGTTTCACTAGCTGGGAATTTGGGAAGCCTGTTGTGTCAAGTGAAATAAAGGACTGTGTTCTTATCAGGGGAGAGGTAAGGAGCACCATGTGGGTATGGTGCACATATTACCTTTTTATTTATGTGCCTATACACTCACTGAGTGAGAGTGGCATTAAATAATGCCATTTAATATTATTTATCAGGCAGCAAAAAGGTAGATTGTGCAGCTGCAAATCAAAGTGTGCATAAAATCGAATACAGTAGCTGCATTTACATGGTCAATATTTCTTCAATCTGATTGAAATCATTCCGGTTAGAGATTCCAACTTAACCATTTACATGGGCACTAAAGTGATCCGATGAGATGTGCGTTTACATGCCCCAAAGCATTTTAAACTTTGTGCCGAGTTATTCCCACAGAGCAGCATCTTATCTGCCAGAAATATGATAGCAAATTATTAAACATTAAGTTCTCGTAAATTCAGCATACAAAGCAACAATTATTTGAATGAAATTTCTACTTTTCAAAGCATTTTACCAGCTTGTGTCTCTCACAGAGGAGTGTCTATTGGATGAAAATGTTCAAGGCAAGAACAGGCAAACTGTTTTTCAAACTGATATTTTATTGTTGTAAGAGATGCCTCTTCTATGGGATTTACCTTAAGTATAGGTGACTAATAAAAGGTCTTACAGTGGTGTTCTTCTTATACAGTAAATGTGTAGTTTTCATTTGATGTTTGATTTATCAGTACATTGACTGCAATACCTTTCAGTACATCCAGTCTCCACACAAATAAATATTTCATGACACTTTGTTGCAGAATGGGAATTGGGCTGACCGGGTGTGTGAGGAGAAACATGGCTCCATTTGTATGAAGATGAGTGCCTCAAAACCCACTGGGGAGGAAGTGTTGCCGGATGTAGGCTGCAAAATTGTATGTTAAGTTTACTTATTTTTAATTATTTAAAAATTGTTTATTTTATGTTCACAAAATAATCCCTAAAGTTTAACCTAGGTGTAGTGTCTAATTTTCCAGGCAGCTCCCCCTAAGCTCAACAGAGATTTTTAGCCATTTTTGAGCTCAGTGTTTTGGTTGTCTTTAGTAGTAGATCAATTGTCAGTACTCAACCTGTCCAAATGTTTCACTTTATAATGGTTAATAGTGACCAAGTTTAAATTTAAAGAATATTTATTTGATTATAGTAAATATAGCATATTTCATTTTTTTGGTATGGTGTTGGTTTGAAAAGTTATTGAAAAATGTGACAACCATGGTGAAAGTTGGTGGAGTGTGTAGCTTTCAGCCCATTCATTGTGCAACCCTGTCAAATCTATGCAACTTCCTTTTCCCTCTACTCTAAAAATTGATTAAATAATGGATAGTTATGAATTATTTTAAAATGTATGTCTCGCTTCTTTTCTGTTGCCCAATAAACCAGGGATGGAGAAGACATGGCTCATACTGCTACTTCATTGGGACACAGACCAAAACTTTCGATGAGGCTAAGAATGACTGCAAGAGTTCCAATTCCTACTTAGCTGATGTTTCAAATGGGTAAGAAATATTTTTACTACAAATGTTCTCAGCAATACTACATTCAAGAAGGTAAAATGCATTAGGATTTATAAAAAGAATTTAAACAGTTAGTGACTTCAGAAAACCTATGATCCTACTTTTGTAAATATTTACAGGGTGGATAATGCATTCCTTGTCAGCTTGGTGGGGATGAGACCAGTGAAACACTTCTGGCTGGGCCTCTCAAACCAGAAAAACATTGAAGAATTTGTGTGGACCAACACAGACTCAGTGAGATTTACTCACTGGAATGCTTTAATGCCAGGTATGGAGATATTGTATACTCTAAGATGTAGTAGAAAGTGGCTTCACTTGACAAGATTGATTCATTCACAATTCTCCCACAACAATGTAAGGTCACCTTCAGGGCTGTGTTGCCATGACAACTGGGATTTTTGCTGGCCTCTGGGATGTGCTGCCCTGCACCATTAAGGCGAAATACATCTGCAAACACCTGGCAGAGGGGGCAGGTTTAACCACTGTAGCACCCACTTTTAATCCTATCAAGTGTGCAGACGATTGGGCTCAAATAGGATCAAGAGACTATTGCGTGAAGGTACAGCCACATACATACACCCTACATACAATAACATATAATCGTTGCAAAAAAAATAAATGCTCCTTAATAGTGCATCTGTAAGAAATGTTGGATCAGGGACATATAGGACTTAAGAGATTGCATTTCTCGTCTACATTGATGAAGATTGTCATTCATCCAGGTCATGGTATATCTAAGTGCTAAAAGAAGGCAACTGAACTTGCTTGAGTTTCTTGAAGACGTTTCACTTCTCATCCAACAGGCTTTATCAACTCTGACTGACTGGTGGGGAGTACAGGCTTTTAACCCTGTGGGGGTGTAGCCCTATCAGAGTCGTTGAGGTCATGTGAGTTCGGTGAAGCGTCTTAAAGAAACTCAAGCAAATCCAGTTGCCTTCTTTTAGCACTTAGATATTTCTCCTCTACGTCAGCTTGATAAGTTTGGTAACCTAATAGAGTTTACACAACATCCATTAATATGGACTGTTGAATTATAAAAGCTTCAACTGATTTATTTTCCACACTCCAATGTAACTATCCAAAATCTAAAAAGATCTTTTATTCAACACTTGAGATACACCGATCAGCCACAACATTAAAACCACTGACAGTTGAAGTGAATAACATTGATCATCTCCCTACAGTGCAATATTCTGCTGGGAACCCTGGATCCTGGCATTCATTTGGATGCCAACTGACGCAAAACATTCCGCCCAAACACCCTTGCAGATCAAGCCATCATGCTATTGCACAGAAAGTGACTGCTGCATGTGTCCAAGCTTGTTGTAAAGTGACACTACCAAAACATGCTGAACTTCTTTTTTCTTGTGTTTAAGTTGGTTAGAATGCCAAAGAAGACCTGGTATGAGGCCAGAGATTACTGCAGGGCCATCGGAGGAGACCTGCTCAGCATTCACAGTGCTGCTGAACTACAAGCAATGCCCATGCAGTAAAGTATAACCTGGCAAAGTACAAAATTACAATAATGCAAAACTGGTTGCAGCTGAAGATGAGGTTGGCTAGTGTACAGCAGAGCACTGGGACAGTACTTGTCAAATGTTTGTTCTTTTAACATTACAAACAGATTTTATACTTATACTATCATTAATATATGTTTGTCCATTATAGCTATGATGTAGTCTGGATTGGACTAAGTGCCCCTGACCCAGTCACTGGCTATGTATGGAGCGATGGATCACCAGTGAGTTTACAGTTTTTGACTTAAATAGTTGTGTCAATCCTTATTAGAGACCCAATTAAATACACAAAATTGTAAATTACTGTGTTTTGTTAACAGTTGCAATTCCAACACTGGGCGGATGGACAGCCAAACAATAGAAACAATGTAGAATCTTGTGCTGAAATGAAAAATCAAAGGCAAGATAAGGGCTCTTGGAACGATGTACACTGTGAGAAGTACAATGGATGGCTGTGCCAGATCCCAACAGGTAAAATGACAGACTGACATCATTTCTTTCGCTCGTTTGATTATTAAACAAGCTTGACTTTATAACAATACTATCCTAAACTGTATTTAAATTAACATATTCTCTGCACTGCCTATCACTCCAGTGCTCGATTCAGTGTTTCGAGTCTCGTCATCTTCTGTCTTCTGTCTATATCCTTAGGCGTGACTCCAAAACCACCTCCAGACCATGTCACTCCTGGTAAGTGGCCGATTTTTCTATGCAACAACATAGAAAAAATGCATCTACACTTCTAACTCAAAACTTATTCTCTATTGAATGGTTTAAATTAGCTGCTGTTACTTCTCTATAGGTTGATTCTTATTATTTAATGGTAAATGGACTTGCATCTATATAGCACCTTTCAAGTGTACTGACTCCTCAAAGCGCTTTACAACACTTGTCACATTCACCCATTCACCCATTCACATTCATACACTGGTGGCAGAGAATACCATCTAAGGTGCCACCTGCTCATTAGGAGAGTTAATCATTCACACATACACCGATGGCTATGCCTTCTGGGGCAATTTGGGGTTCAGTATCTTGCCCAAGGACACTTTGACATGCTGACTGCAGGGGTCGGGAATCGAACCACCAATCCTCCAATCAGTGGACGACAGCTCTACCTTCTGAGCCACGGTCAACACATCTTAACATTTAAACATGAGACTTCATACACCAAGTCTATAGCCATGCCAGCGGCTCTTTGAGGCTGTGCTGAAGCTAAATGCTAACGTTAGAATGCTAACATTCCCATGATGACAATGCTAACTTGCATGTGTAGTGTTTACAATCTTAGTTTAGCATATTAAGTTTGGTAATTTGCGTGATGGGAAGTCAGTAGTTTTGCAGCTATTTGGCCAGTTTTTTTTATTCACCATTTCTCCGGAGCTCTCATATATTCACTTTTATACAGCAAGGGGGTGTACTTCACCTAGGCACTTCAGAAAAACTACTGGCGAAACAGAGGGAAGAAGCAGTCAGTGAGAAAGTGAGGCAAAAAGAAGAGAGCAGAACATTATCTAGCATGGGAGCATTACACTGTAAAAGAGGACAATGCTTAATGTTAATATTGCAAAAGCGTCTTAAAATACAGCTCCAGTCAAACATCAATGCTGTACCACCCGAAAAGTCAGTACCCGATGGATGCATTGCAAGTTGAAAGTGGATCATCATCCCCCAACAAACTATTTTGTTGGTGTTAGTTTGGAGAAGCTGTAGTGATGTGCGAGCAGATGCAATAACTCAGAGGATTTGCTTTATGGTGGAAAAGGACATAATGCCTTCATAAACGTAGTTGATGGTGAGGAATTTTGTAAGCTACTGAACTAACATTACATAACGATCACACAACTAACCTGCTGCTAGAATTTTTTTTATGAGAAAAGTTGTGTGTTGTGTGTGCACATGCACTCTTGTATATTTTATATTTGCAGACTACAATAAGACCTTCGATGGATGGATAAAATGGAAGGGGGATCAGTACTATATTAACAGGAGGATGATGGCTATGGAGGAAGCTCGTCACTTCTGCCAACAGAGGAATAGTGACTTGGTAACTATCAACAGTGAAGCTGAAAGTGTCTTTTTATGGAAACAGGTGAGCAGCATTAGCAATGGCATTAAAGCTCAGAACATACTGTAATTTAAGTACTGCTGATTTTACTGTGTGCCTTTGTCTGTGTGCGTAGATATCCAGAAGTTATGGGTCTTACTGGATAGGCCTGACAGTAGACCTTGATAGAACATATGGGTGGGTATTATATAGTAGTATTGTGTTGTACTGTATGCAACATTTTTGGACATTTTTTAAAATAGCTATTACAAGAATGCTGGCCTGATACTTTAGCTTGCTAGATGCTCCACTATGTTCAGCACTTTGGTCAGCTGTGGCTGTTTTAAAGATGTACAAATAACATTCTGACTTTACTAGCTAGTTTCTAATTTATGTATCTGCTGTTTAGTGCTAGGTAGAGCCCGACCGATATATCACTTGGCCAATAAAATCAGCCGATATGAGCCTTTCACAGACACATCGGTATCGCCATTTATGTTTGCTGATATGCGCCGATATGTAAACTTTTATTTTACAGAACAATGCAGAAAAACACTTTGGCTGTTAGAAATGGTGTGTTTCCGTAGTTTGTCCTGCAGAGCACGCCCCGACGGCATTGTTTACAATGTTCTCAGCACTCCCTGGGAAGCACATTAGGTATTGGTCGCGTCACAGCTGAATGGTGTTATTTATGTTTACATTTTATGTAAATACATTCATGTTTATTTTCTTAATTCAAGTTCTATATATTTGGTTGTATTTGTATTTTCTTTTCATTTCTAGATATTTATAATAAAGTTTATGGTTAAACTGTAAAATATCACACCTCAATTACATTTCTTTGTCATAAGGGTTTGATAACATCTTAGGAATCACTGCCAATGTTTTTAAAAATATACACTGTATATTGGCCAATATATCGGTATCGGAAATTTTTTACTCCCTAATATTGGTATCGCATCGGCCCCAAAAAAACCATATTGGTCGGGCTCTAGTGCTAGGTAGCATACAGTCAGTTTATATAAAATATAAAACATGTTTTGTGTGACTAGTGCAGCTTCAGTTATAAAGTAGTTCCTTTAACATTATTTCTTTGAACTAAATATGGTGTATTTTGCTGCCTGGATTCATTAAGCATTGCTTATTTTGTCAAACTACTTTGCAACATAACCATTTCTAACATTAAAAATGAGACTGAAATTAAATCAAGAGTAAGTCATGAATGTGTCTTAAATTTTCAGCTGATTTTATTGTGTTCTCAAAGGTGGATGGATGGTTCTCCTGTGGTATTCCAAAGGTGGGACCAAAATCAACCTCGTTTTCTAAACAATGATGAAAATTGTGCCGTCATGACTAATACTATGGGTGAGCAACTTAAATTTGATCAATTTTCAATGGCATATTTTCATGGAATAAATTAACAAAAAAATAATCTTAGGTCACATTTTAAATTGTTCTAAAATAATGAACATTGTTTTTGAAATATTTAATATTCTGGTTTGGCTCACAGGGTTCTGGCATAATTACAATTGTGGGTTTGAGCACAATTCAATTTGTAAACGCAGTGGCTCACCACTGCTCAATGCCACTGTAGCACCAATAGTTCCCCCAAGAGGTGGCTGCCCACAAAACTGGAAAAAAATGGACTCAAAGGTCAGAAGTCACTTTTAATTTTTATAGTTGCTTTGGCAGGACTAATGTTGCGCAGATCAATTTCAGAATAAAAAATAAGCCAATGCTCTTTTGAGATATCACACACAGCTGTTGATTTTTCATCTATAGTGTTTCAACATCATTAATGACCAGAACGAGACATGGGATGGAGCAAGGACACAATGTCAAGCTATGGGAGGAAATCTGGCCTCAATTCTCACAAGACATGTGCAAGGTTTGTTTCATGATTTCTCCACAGAACATTGTACTCCAGAAAAATGCCTATGATGAAGATTTCATAAAAATGTACTGTAAATGTCTGCTGGGTACCAAAATAAAGTAATCTAGAGACAATGGGCCTTATTATTGAAAGGTTACATATTTTAAGTTTGCATTCATTTTTGCTGGGGTCATTAATATTTTTCTTTCTCCAAAATGTGTGTCCACAAGCATAAAATGTATATATAGAGAGTATATATTGTGGACTCAAAACATCAGGCATTCAGGGTCAACACCGTAAAACCAAAAGCTTTGGTACAACAAAATGTTGCCTATTGTGCACACTATTTATAATGAAAGAGTTCGCAAATCCTAGTAAAAGGTCATATTTTATATTATTATCTTTCCAGAAACAAATAGGCTTTTAGCTAGGTGTGCAGTAGAAACTTTTGAATCCAGTGTAGGATGCTTTCAAATGCTAAAGTAAGGTAACTGTATGTTATGTCCATGTCAAAGTGAAAAGTGAAGAGAAGTGAAAAGAATACAGCTATTATCTAGCTGACCATATACCATACATTTATGTTGTGTACCCGAGTTGAAATAACTAGTCAGAAAGACTACGCTGCCATTTTTATTTTAATAGACTTGGTTGGTATACAATCAAAATACAATACACGTATCCATTCAGAAGAAGTGCTCTACTTTCTATTGTTGTGCAGTTTGAAATATACCCACAAAACTGATCAAGAGCATCTGAGAAATGAGTTAACTCCCAAAGAGTACAGAAAAGAAACAAAAAATAATGAATGTGTTAAATTACACATGTATATATAAACTGTATGTATTGTATTCTCACAATATGTGGTATATGTGCTACATTTTCAGTGTTTTTGACAACTACAATGGCAGAGGCACCTACCACAGACCTGTGGATTGGTTTGGTTAATGCAGCTGGTTCCAAATTTTACTGGACTGATGGGCGACCAATGCAATACAACAACTGGGGTTCTGCAGTAAGTGGACACTATGTATTTTGAATTATAATATTTAATACATGAGTTATGTGCTGCACTACTAACTACTACTTAGATTTAAATGACAGTTTGTCTATTTGCAGAACCAGTGGAACTATGGGGAACATATCAGGGTAACATGTTTAAACTTACTATACTACAACTATACTTGAGGCAAAAGTGTGTCAGCTTATGGCCTAAACAACTGATTGTATGCCTAAAATACATCAGTATTGTGATTAATTACATGCATCAGTATTGTTTATAATACATTATTTTAGCTTATTACTAAAATTTCTGACATCTTGATTTTCCATTGCAGCAACGTCACTATCATTTTAGCAGATTACGTGATTACTATGAGGTAAAACTTTCCTGATATATACATTGTAATGTGCAAAATTATTTAATTTGTCTCAACCTGGAGGCAAAACATATTAGGTGTATGACATGCTGGGTTATGCCTCTGGTACAAACGGGAACAGAAACAACAGAATCTGGATGACTTGTATACAAATGTCAAGTTTATAATATTTTTTCTGTTTGTGTTTCATACAAATTTCTAACATCCTGATTCTACATTGAAGATGGATGATGAAGTGGTTCCTTTAATGCCTTATAAGGTAATTATTTGACACACAATACAGCTTCATTCAAAACAAAAAAGAAATTCTGGAAACCTTGTACTCTTATTGTCTCCTCTTACACTTCCAAATACAGTATCATACTCAACAGTGCTCTGTCATGTTCATACATTTATGTCTTTTTGATTTCACTTAGTTTAGATTATCAATTTAAAGATCCACTCCACACATGTATTAAAGCACACATAAACATTGTCTGTGTATCTGACCTGGCACCAAAAACTACTCCTTTCTCATTAAAAATTCCAAAATAATTGGATGTGAATATTAAAATTTCATTTCATTTTCAGTTTTTCATTTCACAATTTTAACTGTAAATCATATTTTCAATGTGCACAGAGAAAATGACACTTAGATGAATGTGAAAACAGCCTTACAGTGTCAGACTCTGCACATCCATCATTCTACACAGTGAAGCTCAAACATTCCAATGGATGACAAGAAGAAAAACACATTTTTGACTGGAGGGGGACTTAAAACCTTATTTGTTTGAAAATTATGGGTTTTGTGTGAATATAATTATGTCACGATAAATGAAATCAATAAATAACATAAATTTACAGATTTTTTTATTTTTATTTTTTAAAGTAGCTATAGTATACCATATAGACGTATATGTCATTAACATTAGATTATTGATGTCTTGGTCGACTAATGATCATATTTTGCCATTTAGTAGTTTTTTTTAAATGGGAATGCTGTCAGTCAGTCACTTGTCACTATTGCCAAAGATTCACACCATTTTAAGGCTGACCGGAATGCTTCGAATCTTTGACAGTAGCCGCTGTAATCAACGTACATGAATTGTTTTTTTAAGCAGAAGCAGACATTGCGTTGGCCACACTGAAAAATGAAAATGAGACAAAAGAGAGATTAGGATTGAGAAATGGAGCTCTTCTGGTATTTAATTAGTCTTTAAACCCGGGCATGTAAAAACCAATCCCTTGTATGTCCCGAGTTGGGAAGTCGTTCGTCGGTACTTCGGTGTGTTCATAAGCTTTTTAAGTCGTAATGTGGAGACAACATGGATGGTAAAAAGATGTGTTGTATTTTAGTTAAAGATTTAAAAACACGTCGACAACCGTTTCTACTGAAATATTGCTTTACGATCGGAAACTCATTTTTCCGATTATTCAGACATAAGACAAGCAGCACCACTTGCGCGAACGGTCACATTCAAGATCAAGATGGCGAACGTAACTCAAAATAATAAGCCAAAATAATTCAAATTCACCCATTGAACGGGTAACCTCAGCCATCATCACAATTGCCTGCAGCTTTGAATATTAGCAGGTGAATATGGACAGCCCTACACCATCTGCATAAGTAGAGTCGATTTCAATAGCTCTTTCTGCATGATTGCATCTATCTGCAGAAAATGTATCATGATTCATGACCCTAGATCTTAGTATAATTTGATTACTCACCATAACTGTGTTTCACCAGAAAGAGTGTGCTGTGATGACTACTGATCCCAAAATTGGTCTTGGGAAATGGACGAAAAAGTCCTGCAATGACACCACTGGATACATCTGTCTTCGAAATGTTGGTGAGTCTATCCTCTGCCCTGTTTCTTTAATGCATATATATATAAAATGTTAAAATGGGGTCACTAAACATACTTCAGCAGATGTTAATATAGGCCTAACTGGGCGTCCTGCCCAAGTAACTTCTAGGCCTATGTGTGGGAAACAGAGAAAGAAACAGAGAAAGAGAACAAGAGTGGGGTGCAGCTCCAAAAATAGAAAATTAGTATGTGGCGGGCAGTGCTGATATTGTGGCGGGCTGCCACAAATAAATCAACGTATGGGACTGCATTGACACCCACTTTGATAGGAAGGGGAGGCGGGAGCCGTAGTGAGAGTGTAGGTCCGCCCACCTCCGCTCGAAGTGTGATTGTGTGTGAGAGAGAGTGTAAGTGCATACAGCAAAGGGCAGAGGGCTAACTGACTGAGAGTGAGAGATGCTCTGCTGAAGCAATGACATCTATAAAGTTATCATGAGACTATTAGACTATGGTGGGCCGCGATAGCCTAGGTAATTAATGGGAAATACTGGAACTGAATGAGCGAGTCATTCTTTTCAGGAAAATGGAAAATAATCAACACTCTTACGCATCTATACAACACAGAGCACCTTATCTCAAGATGAATGGAAAAACTAACTTTGTCCAATTTCACCCGAAACAGACCCTTCTCTCCCAGACACCCCCGAACCAACAACTTATACCAACTATGTCAGGATATTTAATGACTCTCTCAAGGCTGTTAGTCAACCAATGACCTGGAATGCAGCCAAGAGGAACTGTGAAGGTGATGGTGCCCAACTGGCTAGCATACGAAATGAGTGGTCAAAGGTCTATAGTGAGCTGAAAGCTTTGAATCTCAAAGCTCCTCTGTGGATCGGACTCAATAAAATGGAGGTACAGGGCAGAAAGCCTCGTAAACTGCACATACACCACTAAACCTCTACTTGTAACTTAAAACTGAACTAATATTCAATTTTTTTTAAAATATTGATTACAAATAGTATAGTATAGTACAAATAGTATTTATAACTATTGAAGGCTTTCTTTAAGCTAAATGTTATGTTTCTATGCTTTTGTCCATGACATGTAGCATAAACTCCTAACAGAGCAAAAGAAAATATTTAACAGACTTTTCAGCACTTTGGGGCTGGACACTAGCTAATTGTAAGAATAGAGTAAAATTCATAATTTGCTGTAAAAATCATAACGATTAAACATTTCCTTCCTCCTTTCAGATAGTGTTTTGAATTATTACTGCTGAATGCAGTTTAATAAATCTTTGCTTTCAGACCGGCGGATATTTCAGATATATTGATGGCTGGCGTCTCACCACAACCAACTGGGGTACACGAGAACCACGCATGGAAGAACCTTGTGTATATATAGATGTGGATGGGAAATGGAAGACTGCTGACTGCAGTCAGAAGAAGACCAGCATTTGTATGAAGTCTACAGGTAAGCTGTAATATTCATATTAATAATTATCATCCTCACAGTTATTGTGTTAATGTCAACATCAATGTCTCTCTCATTCACAGATGTGCCACCAACATATTCAAGTGTTTTCCCAGGATTTTGCCCTGAATACCCAGATATACACAGACACATAACACATACCTGGCTACCATTTAGAGGTTATTGTTACCTCTTTCTCACAGAAAGGGTTGAGTGGCCATTAGCATCTTCTAACTGTGTAAGACATGGTAAGGATTTTCTATTGATGGTCTAATACATATTCTTAATCACTCAGCTGTGTTTAGCTTTAACTAAAGACCTACTGTTATTTTGATTGTTTGCTTGCTTGTTTGTGAAGGTGGAACTCTTGCCAGCATTGAAGATCCCTCTGAGCAAGACTTCATTCAAAGCAATATCAAAGTATTTCAAGACAGCCACAACTCTTTCTGGATTGGCTTGTATAAAACTCACAACGGTACAGTCACATTGTCTGCTCTTTCATGAAAAGTAACATCAAGCTACATTTTGTTGACCATAAACAGGAGCTCTGATCAAAATGGTGGTGAACACAGCGGTGCATCATGCAACTAAAAAGTAGTATATTTCCCTCAGTTTGGTTAATACTGAAACAGGGCTAAAATGAGAGTGAATATTGGCTTTGTATTCATCAGGTAGGCAGAGCCATCTAGAAATTCTAATGATGGTGCTGCTTGGCAACTGTCTGCCAACATGTTTGCCCAAAATAACTTTATAAAGGTGATAATATGTCATTTGTTGCTTTTTCTCATTTCAATTATTACATTTCACACATTCTTGTTTGAAATCTTGTTTCTGTTAACATCAAAATAAGTTATTGAGTATCAAATAAAAGAACATACATACAAAAAGTAACTCAATGGAGCAATACATACTATTTCTATTTTTTCCTAGGAATGTTTCAGTGGTTGGATAAAACTGCCATGGATTACACTAACTGGGGTGGTCGTTCACCTTATGAAAACATTTTTGGGACTATTCGAACTGAAGATGGGATTTGGAGTACAGATAACCGGTGGTACAACAGACCATATATTTGCAAAACCCCCAAAGGTGAAACCAACATAACTTGTTAAAACTCAGTTTAAATTAAGTAGTGCTTTTATTAAAACAGGAATGTGTAACACATATAGTGTTAAAACTCACAAGTTATACCAAAAATATATTTACCGGGAAAAAATGGTTTTGATATTTAGAGTATAAAGAAATTCTACACCCTTTTTAAAGTTGTTTTTTTTTATCTTGTTTTCTCTACAGTATTACTTCAAGCACCACCAACAGCTGGTAAGGGACATCTCTTTATCCTTTTCATTTGTCATAATAATAATGTAGTTCTTCTGGCTCATCATCTATGTGTTTAATCTATACAGTAAATCCTATGGTGGATCCTCAAACCGGTGGCCATGTTACTTTGCCAGTTGTACTGGTCATTACTGTTATCGCCATAGGGACAGTCATCATCTTATTTATTGTCAAGAAGTCTGGCTGCCACTTACCTCTTCTGAAAAACTCAAGTACCTTCGACAACCCACTCTTCTTCAACAATGAGCAGTCCCAGCCTAATCTGGTCGAAACCAATAAACTGGTAGCAAATGGAGAGGAAGTGAACCCTGGGCCTGCTGTAGCTGTGTGATGAACAGTAAATACTGGCAGAATCTACTTGGACATACAATGTATCTTTAACAATTACTGGCCTTAATGAACAAAAAAAATTAAGCTGTAGGATGTCTCATTTTACATACAAATATCTATTTGTAATAATTTTAAAATATGTTTAATGCATATTTTGTAACAACTACAAATTTGGTTATTGCTTGAATGTACAGTGGTAATGTTAAAGGGAAATTTCACTATGTATGTATAAATGTATTCAATTAAAGCAAAAAAATCCTTCAGTGCATGCAATTAATCAATCAATCAATCAGGTACTATTTGTATAGCACTTTTCATACAAACAAAATGTAACACAAAGTGCTTCACATATTAAAACAGTAACCCCCCAACACACACAGACACACACACACACACACACACACAGAGCCCTGCATGTTTTAGATGTTTCACTGCTACAACGCACCTGATTCAGATGATCAGCTCGTCATCAAGCCTGATAACGAGCTGATCATCTGAATCAGGTGTGTTGGAGCAGTGAAACATCTAACACATGCAGGTTGTCCCCAGGACCGGACTGAGAAACACTGGATTAGAGACACATGATTTCAAAGAACTTTGTCATTTAAGTTTGAAATTATTATGGTCTGGGCTGTTCTGCTCACAGGTCATCATGTATTTGTCATAACCATGTGTGAAGCCACCTCATAATTCCTACCAGCTCGAAGAATTTCTCTGGGTATATCAACATGATCACAACGAGCCATTGATGCAGAATGGACATCTTATACTGCATCTTCTCAGGCATTGTGCTGTGTGAATTAGAGACATGACTTCAAGGTTTAATGATAATTTTGTTCCAGACAATTCTGCTGGTTGTCATTTGTCTTTCACCTCTTCCATTTTTCATCTTCCTCCTCAAAATAACTAACTCACTTTTAGTCTCTACCTCTATGCAACTAGGGGCCATGCTATATGCCGCTCAAAAACAAAACTCCCTTGTTCCCTGTATGGCAAAGTTGCGATGTTTCCAACAGCGAAAATTGCATCATATGAATACAGGGGATATTATGGCTGACTTGTGCATTCGGCCTTTTTATTTTGGCAAAAGAAATGCAGCAGAGAGAAGCCATGGTTGCAGCCACAATAGCCATACAAGAATATATGGCCAGTGGGAACCATCCAGACCATGAGCAAAAAAGCAAACAGCAGCCAGCAAGAGAGCCAAGAGAGCAAATGACCATTAAGTCACCTAATGTTATGTTTTGGCTAACAAAGTAATAGCTACAGGCTAGGGTGGTGATACAAATCAACATTGGTGTGGGTGTCAGAAGTTTGCATGCAATTCATCCTGGTACATGTAGACACTTCCTGCACGGCTCCACAAGCAGTACTCAACTTTCTCGGGTAATATACCATGCACTGAGGAATCTATTCCTTCAATTGACTACATTTACCATCAACAATGATTGGACATCCACAAAAAAAGTGGCAAAATGTCCCTTTAATCCATACCTTAGTTTATTGTAAACTAATATATCTGCTAGGATTGTGAAATATACTAGACGTTGAACAGGAGAATAATTCTAACATGATCCTAGTAATACAAGTTAAAGCAGACAATATATCTACACTGATCTCATCCTTGACGCCATTATAGATTCCATTTTATCTTTCTAGAAATCCTGGTGACTCCTCAAATATGTCTTGAACATGAGAATTAATACAACTGTAATAAAAGATGTTGTGAATAACAACCTATATTGAATGTTATGTTTGACTTTCTCCTAAACTTTACAGAGAAAAGGGTGCAAAGGGTTTATTCAAGTGCTTGTCTTAACTTAGCCAAAACAATGCTTTTATATGCATTTTGTAGTGTTTTTGTGAACCACTGCTGAGGCTAAAATATTGCAATTTTATATTCTTTATATTTATCTGCTGGTCATGTTCCCCGTTTATTTCAAGGGTTTTACATGAAGAATCAAAACTGAACATTGACTCATCTGTTGAACACATTTTAAAAGAGGCAGGCCATGACAATAATTATTAGAGGAAGACATCTAAATCCACCAAGAGGCTGCTTGCAATGGTAGTGTTTATGTGTAGTCACAGTTGGTTTATTTAGCTGTATTCAAAACGAGCTGAAAACATACAGTACAATACAATCACCACATAGTTATCATGGAAATTGCATTTTAGTCTTTGGAATTGTGTTACTGGCCATCTGGCAGGTCCAATAGTCAGTACCTGATCAGGCCCGGCTGCCCGACTGTGTCATGCGCATGCACGAAAGTGGTCCTATCAGTAAAGTAAGGTTACCGCAAATGTGCCTGTTTAAAACAATGACTGTATACATGTTAAAATTACTCGTGACATGAATGTCTGCCTGATCGGAGCTACGCAGCCGTCTGGCAATATTTAGAGAGTTTAAATGGTATTTAATCAGTGGAAGTGTAATAGTTCAATATTACTGTATGTAACTGGAAATTAAATTATAAAAATTCTTATAAGACAGTACTGGAAATTTGCTATTTCTAACAGTAATTATGGGATTTTTTGTATTATTTGTTGTTTGATGTAAGTTACAAAGTCTGGCGTAGAGGATTTATATCCTGTTTCAGAAATCTTTCAATAAATTAAATTAAAAACGAAATTAGGTTTGCAATTCAATTTAGCAAGAAGGTAACTTAAAAGTGGTAAAAATAGATAAATTAATAAAATATATTTTAGAAAAAATAATATTAAATATGTTAGGAGATAATGATCTGCTCTACAATTAGACAAACTGGAGTATAGCCAAAGGTGCTTTTATATTATTCAGATTAAATGGATAGAATACGGTGATTTAAAAAAAAGTATTTTATTAAAGTATTTTTTATATAAAAAGAAACAGGAATTAAATATCTAAAAAAGAAATAGAGAACTCTACAACAGAGTATTATACCGTGATTTTAAAATAAATATATTTATACTGTGATGTAAATTTACAGCAACTTTCAGGAAAAAATATCTGGAACATGTATATTTCATATATTGCTTGGATTGTATTCAATAAACACAACACACATTTTTCTCAAAACCTCAATAATCGTAGCACATTTGCTGCCAATGTTTTGCATGACCTTTTCCAGTTTTGCAATTGCATGATAATTTTGAACAGGCATATTTGCTGTAACCTCACTTTACTGACTGGACCACATTCGCGCATGTGCAGGACACGGTCGGGTAGCCTGGACTCATCGGGTACTGACCAAGCCCCCAGGAAGAGCGCCACGCTGTGAAGCCGATTTGACATAGTGGCCAAACTGTGGAATTACAACATCAGGTGACGCACAGGGGCCCAAAAAGACTTTTTCCCATAAGCTTACATTGTGAAAGAAGTGGCTGTAAAGCGGTTGATACATTTTTTTGAGTGTTGCAACCCCCCGCGAAATGACTCGTTTTGATATCAGAATTCGGCCCAATTACATTTTTAAAGTCTAGAAGAGCCGCATGATTAAATTATTTAATATCCATTCAAATTAGCGGAGCACTAATCCGGAATTTAGCCGCTCGACAGAAGTCACTACTGTACCTGCTCTATGGGCCCTACAATGTGAAAGATCCGGGTAATTTTAGACCCAAGAAGTCAATCGTTTTTTCCATCATGCGCCACTGAGCAACTTAGGAATGAACGGAGCCCCACCTCTGATGCTGTATCTAGATTTCTCTTACTATATCTATGGTACTGACACCAATATTTACTCTCCTTTTAGCTCTGTTTTGATGATGTCACAGTGAAGTTGACCTTTGACCTTTTGAATATCAAATGTCATCATTTTAAAAATGTATCCTATTAGACATTTGTTTGAAACTGTGTTAGAATCACTGTAAAATTATTGACTTTTGGCCAAAAATGTGTTTTGTTCGGTCAGAGCGACCTTGACCTTTGACCACCAAAATCTAATTAGGTAATCCTTTAGTCCAAGTGATTTGAATTTATTTCCCCCAGGCATTCCTGTAATAGTGCGTTCACAAGAATGGGACAGATGAACGTTAAATAATGAAAATTGTACAAAAAAAGTAAAATCCATCATTCTGACAGACTTCTTATGCATTTCAGCATACAAAAATGATGTCACCTAGATGTATACCTCATACTACAAAACTAGGCTATACTGCATTACAGGCTATACTTACCTAGTTTGAGCACAAAAACCTTCACAAAGCAGTTCACATCAAAAAGCATCAATTCATGTATCAAACACATGGCTTACTCACTCTTACCCATATTTTTGGTTAAAGCTATTTACTCACACACAGTTTAAAGACAAAAAATAAAGGAGGAAGCTATCCTGACAATCAACTAACAGATCTTCTGCAACCTTCTCAACAGGTGGTCAACAACCAATAAATGCAGAAAAAGAGAAATTCCCAAACTGTACAAAACCCTACAGGATCTTTCCCTGCAATTGTCTCTGAAGGCGGCAGTTAAAAGTCCAGTCTTGGCTGCACAGCACAAAATATATAACCTCCATAACATCAACAAAAACACTGGTTGGAGTGAAATACGCAGACACATCACAGACTGCCATACGAAACCAGCAAGCAGAGGAATAAATGTTACCGATACATAAAGAGACAAAAGTTGTGTCTGACTCACGTTACTTTACGTCCATTCTCCTGTCTGTCATGAAGATGCAGTATCCATGCCATATAATAAACGTGCACTTGTTGCTATGTTAGAATTTCCCATCTCTTGTCTTCATCGCTGCTAGCTGGCAAAAACACATGGCGTTAGCTGATCTAGCTGCATCATTAGCAACACTGGAAAACAAGCTAGCCAACGCTAACGTTAACTCTCACGGTTCTTTCGTCTAGCATTGTTGTACACGTTTAAAAAAAAAGAAGAAAATAATAAGTGAGAAAGACTAAGAAGCTCTGTTGTGACGAAGTTAAAATTGTTCACTCTTTCTCATATACAGTGGATATTTTGGATAATGAGGGAATTTTGGCTTGCCTTGGTTCCACAGAGAACACGCTACTCCATTTTCAATGGGCTTGTTTCCAAAGGCACACGGACCTCTTTGAATGTACATGTTAGACTGGATATATTGTGGTATGTACCAAATGACAATGTGAAAATAATTACCACCTGCATGGTTCACTGTCACCCCTCTCATTGTTTTCAGCTGCGCAGACAGTTGTTTGCAGCAAAAACAAACAAACTTTGACTGTGCACTACCTGCTCTGCACCAATGGCAGGCAAATCCATTTAGTGACTAGCTGGTGAACATAGCATTTTTCAACTGAAGAGCCATTTCCCCCAGGAGTTGGTAGACACTGAAAACAGAGATTTAAAAAAAAAAAAAAAGTGACTGTTTGACTTATGCATTCGTCAGAAGGCCAGAAACATGACTCCAAATGAATGATAATATTGTTCCATTACTACTGGATGGATAAATACACACATGGAAGATGTTGGCTTCAGCACTTTCTACCAGAAAGGTTTTGTAACATACTGTATGTTTATTTGTTTTTGCCTAAACCAAACCAAGGTTTTGGTGCCTAAACCTAACACCAAGTAGTTTTAGTGCCTAATTCTAACCAAAAAGTAACAATTCAAAAAAAAAAAAAAAAAGCTTCTCATGGGAGGCACACCCCGGTCTCCTTGGTAAAGGTCTAATCATGTAACCCACTCACGCTTGCTTTGCAGAGTTTGTTGATACTACATAGCTTGACTTCGTAAAGGCTTTCTACCAGAAAGCTGTGGCTAACTTCTCTCAATACCAAGAAATATGCAATTGCATGTTAAGTTTGTCCTATCTACTTAAGAAGTGATATATCAATACTGTGTTTACAACTTGTTTCCACTGCCCTCAAATGGCGAAAATTGGTTATTGCAAGTTGACAAAGATTAATTTTAGTCTAAAGTACAGACATCCCTTTTGTACAAATGCCAATGTTTCTTGTGTCACACACGCTCAGCCCTGTAACTTATTTTATTATAATAAATAATATTTGAAATATTTGAAATAAATGGAAAAAAAAACAAACCTTAATGCTTCCTATCTAATTTATCACATAAAAACAGACCCACCCGTTTACTATTGTAATTGAGTCAAGAAGCACTATGTATTGCGCTTGTGCCAAACTCGTCACAGGTTTGTAATGACCTGCTGGCTTTGAATCTCCAAGCTCCCCCATCTGTGTGGACTGAGCAGAATGAAACAGGGCAGAAAGCTTCTAAAACAGCACACAGCAAAAATAACAGACTAACCTGTTTGTCACTTGAAACTTCTGTATTGTTCAAGCAAAAAGACTGACTCAAGAAATAAGTCAACATTTTGAAATATACACCAATTTGCTTTCTCGTGGAGAGTTTTAACTGATATCTGTCCCTTAAATATAAAGCTACAGCCAGCTGTCGGTTATTTTAGCACAAAGACTCAAAACAGGCGAAACAGCTGGTTTATTTAATCTACACTGGGATTATTATTTCACAGTCTGTTTTTGAGATGGAATTAGTTTTACTGCAACCTGGCAATAGCTGGCCTTCATAAACAAACCCATTTAGACTGAGGGTTATCTTACTTGGGTTAATCTCAGTGAAATTATCATGGACAGTAATAACAGTGGTTTAAACAGTCATAAGAGAGCGAAGTGCTGACATCTTCAAATAAAATGTCGCTTAACACATTCGTCCTTTTACATTTTAATGGTTTTCAATAATAGAATGCATATTTGTCAAAAGTAACTTTTGAATAATGTACAAAACAAAAATAACCCAAAAAAGGTTTTTTTTTTAAAGGAACAGAGTCATTTCAGTCTCGCCATCTCAAAGCAATCTTATACAGTAGGTCAAGTTCTACTAAACAATGCAACAGGCTCTCTGGTTCTCCTTACATTTACCTAACAAGGCAATTATGAAGTATGGACAAATGCATAGAACTTGTATTCAAGCAATATATTTTATCACAAGAAGATGCATAGAGTATCCAGCATATAGCACAGGTCAATGTCACCAAAGATGTTTCATGCTTCTAGACAGAACAAATGCAAGTCAGTAAATATGCCTAAACACTGTTTAGAAAAGTAGGAAGCCCAGTATGACTTCCATTTAGAATCATGTAGAAAAATACCTTGACTTTCCTTACCAATGTTTAAAATAAATTGTTGAACAATTTTTGAAGATACACCAATTTAAACACAGGCAGAGTCAGATGTGACAATGTCTATCAAATGAGTTCTCCACATTTGAAAAGACAAAACATCCCTTTGTGTAAGTTTGTAGGAACAAAAATCAGAAAATACATTCATGGTATGGAAGCCGAGACCGGCCGTTAAAAATGTTATTTTATCCCATTATCTCAAGATCACAAGTTAAATACTTTATAATGTCGGATAACAGAGATATTTTCTCATTTGAGTTACACCTGATTATTATTATTTTCATTAGCCTATCCATCAAAATGCTGATTACTTTCTTGATTAATCAATTAACCATTTATTGTAGAAAATGTCAAAAATAGAGGAAAAATGTCCATCACAATTTCTCAGAGGGCAAAGTGATAAATTGCTTGTTTTTTGCTACCAACAATGCAAAACCAAAAACCATCCTATTTACGATTATATAAAACATTTTTTTTTTAAATCTTACTTTTGAAAAGCTGAAACCAGACTATTTTTGGCATTTTTGCTAAACAATCAATCATTACTGACTAATTGTTTTAACTCTTAATACATAATATTAAGAATATTAGAATATTATTTTGCTATCTTGGAAAACCACTTGTGTTTTGGAGATATCTCGAGATAAAGACCTTTTGCTTTTCTCAAAATACAGTCAGTTACTAGTTTATTAGGTACAGGTATTTAGGTATTGATTAGGTATTCATTCATCTGTGGAGTAATCATTTTGGAGGATGTAGTTTGTGATGCTGTTGAACTGAATTTTGTCCACCTCATTTATATCAATAAGGGCCTCCCCGCATGCCAAACTCTGCCTCACTTTGCACAAACTTGGGGTCAATTAGAAATGGCAAGATATCATCTGGTGAGAAGTGTGTACAGCCTAGCACAGGTGAGAGAATTTAGAATGCGTCATTGTTGTAAGTGCCTCACAAACAGAAACAGTATAGTTGTCAGTATAACGCAATACACAACAGCTCCACAAAATAAAGTTGAATCAACACATCTACAGTTTCAATAAAAACTTAATGAAGGTCGGTTTTACTACTTTCGAATTAGACCGCATTAGTTTTTGCTAGTTGGACCTGACAAACCCACAACTCTGTAAAAAAAAACAACATTTTAACACAGATGACCGTCCTTGGATTCCGTACACTGCTGCATCGGCACACCATTGCATTTATCTTGACTAACATTTGTGCAAACATACACAGATAGAGCCATATGAATTAGGTGAAAGTAAGACGGACAAAACCCGAGAGATAATATTCATTTTAGTAATAAACAAGGAAGGACAAAGTGTGTGAGCCTGAGTGGCAGAGGGTAAAAAAAAGGAGAAACATTGTCTACAAAGATGACATACCACCGCCCCGTCCATTAGTGCATTATAACTTCAGCAGCATAAAATCATGCACTAATCACCCACAGAAGAAACACTTCTGTGAAGTACTTCTCAGAAGTACTAATGTACATAGGAATCCCTGTGCCACTGTCGTGCATCTCTGTCTCTGTCTTTGCCTCGATCTCTATCTCTGTCTCTTTCCCTGTCCTTGTGTCTTTCTCTGTCTCTGTCTCTGTCTCTGTCTCTGTCTCTGTCCCTGTCCCTGTCCCTGTCCCTGTCCCTGTCCCTGTCTTTGCCCCTGTCCCTGTCTTTGCTGTGGTAGTGGTGGTAGTTGTGGTGATTGTGTGCAGAGTAGTGCTCCGTGTGGTGGGTCCGTGGTGGAATATGTTGGTGATGCCTGTGCTGCCGGTTGCGCTCATTGTGCTCATGCTCATAGTCTTCCCTGACGTGTGGCTGGCTGTTCCCGCGGTGATGCTGGTGGTGGTGGTGATTACTGTTATGATGTTGGTGGTTATGGCCCCGGTGGTTATAGCGAGTGTCCTCCTCGTCCTCCTCGTCCTCCTCCACCACATCTTCCACCTCATCCTCCCTCTCCTCAGGCAGGTGCCTGCGGGGGAGCCTCTGGCTATAATCCCTGCTCGGCTGTGCTTCCGGGCCACAGGACGTTTGGTTGTGCTGCATTTGGCTGTGATGCTCCATCCGGCGGTGGTGGTGGTGGTGATGATGGTGGTGGTGGGTGTGCTGGGGTCTCTTTGGTTCAGTTCTCAGGAGCCGCTCTTCCTCCTCTCTTTGGCCCTCCTCAGCCCTCTGTTCCTGTGCTGGGGCTGAAGGGGCCTCCTGGTCTAGATGGTTCTCCCGGGAACCCTTCCTCTTGGGGGCAGCTGATTTCTTGTTTTTCTGCCCATCCTGGAACAAGAAAATGCAACATAATGGTCACATACATGCACAAAAGCATACCCAAGCCTTTACAGTGTGTCTTTACCTACACACTCGTAGGCCATATGCACAAACTCATACACGCACACAGCTGCTGTTAGAGAGGCAGCTGGCCCTCAAGTGCCTAAACTGGCAATCACACCAGAGGCAATTTGAATATTTTTGGATGATAATACTTAGTTTTATCATGGGACCTTGAGCCACTTGCAGGGGCAGGCTTCTCCACATATCTTCTACAGCTGCTGCAACTACTGTTTATTTTCACTATTAAATAACTGATCTGATAACTGAAATAGATTTTTTTTTTAATTACTCGATCAATTTTTTTGTGTAGAAAATGTCAAAAATAATAATAATAAATGTAGACAAGACAATTTAATTAAAAAACAAACAAACAAGACAATTAAATTTTATAGCTGTAACACCATTACTAAAAAATTTTTAACACAGTTATTTGTATTCCAATCAATTTTAGTAATTAACCAACTTAAGGTTTTCGAGCAAGGTCACTGTGAGATGTGCCCACAAGCTGGAGGCGGACAACAAACTAGAATGACTGAGAGTTTATGGAGAGATAGAAGTGAGGCGGAAAAGCCTGTATTTAAGTAAGACAGCTTGCAGGTTAGTGTGTGTTCACGGCTGTTTCATCACTAGTGTAAAAGTCAAGCTCGGTCAACAATGCTGTTCAGTTTGACGTATGTTTAGAGATTCTGTGTGTCTGAGACTTTATTCTTAATCAGTCAACATCTATACTACGTGAAGAGGCTGATAAGTAATACTTGTATTTGTATTGACACAGTTTCTGATGAGAGAAGTTGTAACTATATACACAGCAGGAAACAAATTTTTCCACTAAAGTGAGAAATACATGCTTGTATCTAGTGTCTGATGAATTTTAGTGCAAACAGTAAGAATTATGCATTCAACGATTACTATGGCAAAGGGGGGTTTCTCTGATTTTAACCTACACTACATATGCTCAGTTGCCAGTTTATTAGGTACATCTACCTAACAAGCTACCACAAACTACATACTCCAAAATGACCATAAAGACCATAAACACCTCTCTCTAAATAAAAAAACCCCATTATAATCTTCATGTATAGGCAGGTTTTATTGCAGAACTGCAGTATTAGACTGCATTAGGTTTGCGTAGCTAAGTGAACCTAATAAACCTGCAAGATAACTTTGAATAGTATCAGTTAGTGTTCTTACAGCTACTTCTTATCATTTTTCATTGGAACTTCATGTGTCATGGTAGCTAGGCCTGACACAGATTTCTATCAACATGTGGCATGTAGTAACAAAGTTTCATAAATGTGATAATGAGGGCAGCATATGTATTTACCTCTAAAAATAATTCAGTTTGAAGCGAATTGCTTTATTTATATATATTAAAAGTAATTCCACCATATTAGCTATCATTTTGCAGCAATGTATTCCCTGCCTCCTGGATTGTTTTTAAACAGAAAACTTACCTGTTTTTGTTTTTTTAAAGAACTTAATTTGTAAAAAAAAAAAAAGAAAAAAAAAGGCACTACTGTAGCTCATATTACTGCAGTTGAATGGTGGCAGAATTTGAAAGCATCTCACTCACCAGAGGTAGACCTATCTCATTTCTTCAACTTTCCAACGGAGTAGGATGAGGAGAAATGAAATGAAAATGTTAGGTGAATAAATGGAAACACACAGAGATGCAGCAAACTGTGAAGTTCCTCTGTCTACAGAACATTCCTGCTGACCTCGTGATTTACTTCGCAAAACAGGTTTTCTACATTCGACAGAGCCTCGGTACAGATGAAATGAGTGGGATGAGATGAGATGATGGTATGAAAATGATATTACACCCAATAACTTGTTTGTTTTCCATAGTTTTTCCCATATACAGTATGTGTCTGTGTTTCACATACCGGTATTGCTGAAGGACTGGTGGGCAGTGTATTCTCAGCCAGCTGGGCCACCAGTGCATTGGCAGGCTCCATCTCTGGTGGATGAGTGGCTTTCCAGTAAGACTCCAGATAATCAGCAATGTGCTCACAGGCATCAGTTAGTTGGTTCTCATCTAAGATGACATCAAACATTTCCTACAAAAAAAAGGACAGTAAAAAATTAACGGTAAGAAACAAAATAAGGACTGACCTGGAACTGAGACAGAAGTATGAAAAAAAAAGAATAAACTCTGACACCATTGTTCATGTGGCAGAAGTGTGGGTGGCCTTTTAAAAAAGACTTTTCCGGTAATTATATAAGTCTATAATTATAGGCCTTGCAATGAGATTCAGATGAGATGTAAGGAAATAAGGTTGTACCAAAAAAGAGACACCTTTGGGAAAAGTGACACAAGCATTCAGTCTATAGTTTGAATTTGGCATAAGGAAGAAATACACTTAATTTGACTAAGTAGTCTACAACACTAAATAATAAATAATAATAAATATAAAAATATAATATAATAAAAAGAATACTGAGGTTATTTGTGTACACCAAAAAACTCAAATCGGTAGCCAATTTTCCCCCCCTAATTTATTCATTCTGTTAGCTGTTTAATTACATTTTCTGTAAGTTTTATTTCCCAAAATGAAGGTCTAAATGCTCAAAAGGTCCCCCCGCCTTCCTCACTAAAAGTACAGACAAACAGCCTTAGAATACTAGAGAGAATTCTGCATAAAGAAATACCCATCACATGTAATTTTGTAGAATACAAAATCCCCCCATGCTGCTAACCCCCCTGAATTCCAAGAAAAAATACCTCTCTGTATTCAGTGGTAGCTACAACCCTGCATAGAAACCAAGGGGCCACCAATGTATTCCTCAATACTGTTTTCTTCCAATTTCTGGTGAGTTATTACCAACGACAATATCTAAAATGTATATAATTTTTTTATTTCAAATTTTTTAAAAGATTAAATTTATATAAAATAAAAATACCATGACATGGTAACAATCCATCTACTCAAGCTATGATGCAGTATTACTGAACTACTAGTGAATACATTTTAGACCGTGGCCACTAGATGGCACTGACCGGTGGGCATTGGGCAAGCTTGTCTGCTGCCACCAGCTGAACATTAAGATGTTTGGTCTGTGATTTCCCTCTTGTCTTGATCAGTCTCGTCAACACCTACGCAAAGAAGTGAAGAGACGGAGGAGAGAAAAGAAGCAGAGATTGAAAAAAAAGTTACGCTTTCTGTTGGCTTTACAGGATTGTGTTACTTTAGAAAAACACACTGTAGGCTCCAAACATTGAGAACTGAGAAGCCAAGTCAATCAGAAAGAGAGTGTAGGTCTCTGGTGAAACTTACCTTGGGTGAGGAGATCTTGACATAGACTAGGATTGGTGCCAGTGAGGTCTTAGAAACCTGGAGAGGGTGGTTGACTGTGTCTGCATCTAAAACCACCAGCTGCAAGCTGCGGGCGAGCTCAAAAATGCGCTCCACCTCCCCCTGGATCTGGGCTGTAAAAGTAGAGAGTAAAAGCAGGAATTTGACTCCCAAGATCTAGAAAATCCATCAAATGTGCATATTTCATTTCCCTGTTAACATCTAAAACAAGATGCCCCATTTGACAGGTAACTCCTAAACTTACAGTAGATATTTTCTTCTTATTGACCTGACATTTCTCAAGTTTATGACAATTTATTTAAAACAGCAAGATTATACCACTCTGTGTAATTTTGATTGACTTCACATGTACTGAGCTGGTGTGTGAGAATTTTTTTTTCTCTATATTATTAAATCAAGATGCAAAAATGAGGATGCAATTTGAAATCTTTTATTTTTAAGGTTAAACCCCCCAAACCAGAGGTAAGGTCAGGAATAAATGATAAACTTATATGATGAGACCACTGACATAAATAACAATGGACGCCGCGTCTCCACTTCCTCCCACTGTACAGAAATGAAGCCAAAATATCCCGGATACAAGCGCAGCCATCTTGGGCTGGTGACGTCATTTGGAGTCAGAGTCTGTGCAGTGGGGACAAGGCGGTGGAGCCGCAGTATCGAGTTCCTGTCTATACACCCACCTGACTCAAATACGTGCAGGACTCAGCTGTCAATCATGACGTTCCACTGCCTTTTTATAGCATCAAATAACTAATTAAAACCAAACTGAACAGAAAAAATGTACACTTGAACATACATCAGCGTGATAACAACTACTTAAAACGGAAAAATACATTTGAGGTGTACTTTGAGTTTTTAGTTTGGCTCATGTCCTAACTGATATCTTTGAGGGGGAGGAGTTTATGACCTATACTGGAGCCCACCACCAGGGGGCGATCAAGATGTTTTGGCTTCACTTTTGGAGCGCTCTCATGTCGTCCATCTCTATATATACAGTCAATGGTGGAGACTGAAAGTTCATGTTTGAAACAGTAATTGACAATTGACAATTGAATCTGTATGTGTCTTTACTGTGGTAGCTGCTGTGGAGCTTTTGATGGAATCACACAATCTTCCTTGGCAGAGGAAGCCAACATGGATGAGAAGTTAAAGTGCAACCAATATGGACATTTTTCCATGATTAGTGGTAAATCTACTGAGGAAGAACACATGATATGATCAAGAGCTCTAGAACAACCGGTAAATGGACTTTGTGGAGAGCTTGTTTTGTCAACAAAGTTCCATGTTGGTTATATTAAACAAACCTTCTTCTGCATCTTAATTCAATCCAACAAACAAACAAAAACCACATGTTCTAGTCTTATTTCTATTGTAGAAAACATGACAAATCAAAAGTACAGACTTATGAGTAAGTCACATGACAAGTGGAGAATAGTTCACTAAACTCTTCAACAGACTAAAAACTGTAAATGTGGCCTATGATGAAACACAGCCCACTTAATGAGACTACCTAAATAAATGATGTATTTTTTTTTTTATTTTCCTGGGTAACCAATCCATTAAGAGAACCAGGATGCGTTACACTCATGGGAGGAGTAATATAAAGCGTGAACACTGAAGGGAGAGCAGGAAAGCAGGTCATGGAGGAGGCATTGGCTGTTGAATTACGTCTGTGAAATACTTCTTACACATCTGTTAGCCCACTAAAACAAAGGAACAGCAGAGAACAGCTGCTTGTGCCCATGAATATTTACACATTCAACAGTGTCTGATGGTGCTGATACGAGGTGATGACAGGAAGGAAGGTGGAGCATTCAAACATACATGGACTACCAGTGCTTTCAGTCATACATACCGGCAGCATCTGGGATGAGAGAGCAATGAGAGAGACAAGAGTAGAGAAAACGGAGTAAATCTTATCCCACTTCTGTCCGACCGCCATCTTTTCTTTTTAGAACTAAGGGGGAATTCAGCCTAGAATACTGCTCAATATATTGTGCATAGGTCACTGTGGCAAAGACAGTAAATGCCCACTAAAGATCCAGTAAAAATATTACTGGAAAATCTTGACACAATACTGGCAACAAGTTAGGTCTCAACTTGTTTTTCTATCTACTGCTCAAAGGAATATTTAAACGTATTTGCTTTCGAGTTAGATCAAGACCACCCATCTGTTTGCTAAATATACAGCCAGCAGCAGTTTTGCTTAGCTTAGCATAAAGACTATAGAAACTATAGAAATGGGCAAACAGCTTGCGTATATATAACATGTCCATAAGTTTGGTTTGGAGGTGCTGGTACACTGATTTTTAAAAACTTTCGACCGAGCCAGGCTAGGTGTTTACCCCTGTCTTTCTGCTAAGCTAACTGGCTGCTAGCTGTAGCTTCATGTTTTGACTACAAACTTGAGAGTGGTATTGCTCTGCAAGGGTGCAAACAAGCATATCTCCAGATGTCAAACTATTCCTTTATCTGCCTTCACTGTGGTGCAAACCTTAATCTGTAACATTATTATCCTGTTGAATAATGGAGCATCTGTTCAGCTTTTATACGAAAACAACCTTGTGAGAGCAAACTGCTCAATGTTTCAGTGAGACAAAGAAAAAGTGAAAGTCTGACACATTTATTTCAGACCTGTGTCAGATAGAATCAGTTGCTTGTTTTGACCTAATTAGGGTTGCAAGTGGGTGACGTTTGCCACAAGGGACAACACAATGAGTGCCAGAAAGCGAAGACATTACCAGAAGCTATTTTAGAGGTCAATTACTGTTACTGATGCAATCTGAGTTGTCCTGGTGAGGTAAGCCGTAACCACCTTCCTCTACAAACAGATAAAAGCTTCGGGTTGAGATGTTAAAGCTGTGTACCTAAATTGGAGCGGGTGTTCGACCGGTCTATTAAGGCCTTTTTGCCCGGGTTGTTGAGGATGGACCGTTTAGCCAGAGAGATGTCTGCTGTGACCCGTGTAATAGTAATTCTGGAGAGGAGACAGAGCAGCAAAGGATTGTCACACAGTTGTGATTTTCATTATGTTTTATTTCCACATAAAAGATGTGACACTGAAGCACTTATGTCAGAACTTACCTGCCTTCAAATCGATGTTTTAAAAAGTCAAATAGTGCTTTTTGCATCATATCTGTAACCTGGAATTACACAGGAAACAGATTTTAAATAAAATGTTTCCGCTATTCAAGTTCCACACAAAATACCAGTTTTTATTTGAAATAACGTGTTAGGAGTGTGGCAGACTCACATCTAAGCCCTTCAGTGATGGTCCCATTAGAAGCACAGGACGCATTGTAGGCACTACATCGTACATAGCCACCTGCTCCCCCTACAGCCACAAAGAAACAGAAGTTTAACTCAGTATATGAGCTAAAGGGGAATGCCTGTGAATGCATGTTTACACTGCAAGCAACATATTAGTGTCACTAAAAGTGCACTGAAATTTCATGTAAAAGATTTCGTTTATTCTTGAAACAGACTGACAAAAAAGCTTGTCAGGAAAAAGAAAAGCTTGGTTTCGTCTGTATAGAGTAACAGCTGCATCTGTCACTGGATAAATGGATCTTATCTTCCATTAACAAGTTCTGTGTCTGTGTGCTCTATCGTCAGAAATAATAGGCCTTGTATGAATATTAGACGTGAAGTGATTAGTTGACTAACCAATTAGTCCATCGTCAGAGAATGAATCTGCTATTACTATTCTGACAATTGGTTAATATTTCACTCATTTTTCAAGTTGCCAAACATTCGTTGGTTTGATATGATAATAAACTGAATAAAAACTGAAGCCTTTTGCTCAGAAAAAAAAGGGGACATTATCCACGTTTTATTGGCAAACAGATTTATCAAGGACAAAAAGGACAGATTATTTAAATAACAGTTACTTGCAGGCTTAAAGGTC
>JBBPCS010002607.1:0-13288 GCA_037974645.1 Hollardia meadi
TGTGTGTGTGTGTGTGTGTGTGTGTGTGTGTGTGTGTGTGTGTGTGTGTGTGTGTGTGTGTGTGTGTGTGTATTTTCCTAATCTTAATCCTTTCACCCAGTATGTAGAATAGGCTCCAGTCCCTGTGGCCCTGAATAGCAATATGCCGTTCAATAAAATGGCTGCCTAGTATATTCAGGTGCTAATATTAGAAGAAAAGTTTGAATTAAGGGTTATCATCTCTCAAGCATTTTTTATGCATTACAGCCAACAAAGTCCGCCCAAAGTGCAACTTCAAAATTGATGAACTGAACAATGTGGAGAAGTGACAGAGTGTGAATATTGATGGTTCAAGTAGACCAGCTAGTGTTTTGTGTGTTTAATTGCGATAGGGTGTCTTTTGGATGATTATATTTAGTCGCCCCCAAAGCTGTGACGAGGTTTGATTCCCCTGTACTTCGTTTTAAATGGAGTCTGCTAAAAGAATTATCTGCTGTCACTACAATTCTCTATGGACACTGAAGACCGTATAAAACACTTCATCCCCATACACACACAAACATGCACACACACACACTCGAGGAGTTCAGGCGCACACACTACTTCATCTTTGTGCACACAGCAAAAAGTATTGTGCACGCATACAGTATGTGTAAAATGTCAAAAACTCGCTAATATATGACTAGATGCTGAATGATGTCGTAAAGAAAGATTAAACGCCAAATAAGATCAGTGCTAGTGTTACTGCAAACCATAACTCTAGTGGAAAATACACAACCATTTGAGTTCCATTCTCAGTAGCTCTTCGGGAGATAGGAATGGTTCATAGTAACACCTTAAATCAGTGCACTGGGCTAGCTATATGCTCTGGATGATATAAACTTTAGACATGCATCTCTTATTGTGCAGCCTAAACAGCTCTGCAATCCTACACCAATTTTTTTGTCACCCACCACTGCACTGTTGCGATAAATGTTAAATCACTCTCTTCTGTTTTGTTTTGTTTGTTATGACACTTTCTTTCAGCTCACACCTAGCTTTCCTGGACCTGTGACACCTCACAAATAGAATCTTACTGAGAAAGCCGAGTGGGTGAGAGAGGGAGAAAGACCCAGAGATAAAAAGAAAAAGAGAAAATATACATGGGATAAATGCAGTGGAGACTGAATAACAGGGTGAGGAGAGAGATGTATGACAGAGAGAGCAAGGAAATAAGGCAGAGAGAAAGAGAACAATGTAGAAGAAGGATGAAAAACTCCCAACAAAGAAAACAAATAGCTGATGTTGTGCTTACATTTCCGTCTCTCCATTTATCAACCTCTGGCATTCTCCCACAGTGATTAACTTTGTTCTCTGACGCTCTGTAGTTCTTTCTGTCAAAGCATTTCTTTTTCATATTTAGGGGGAAAAGAACAACAAAAAAACAAGGTGATTTTGATGTTACTTTCCATTGCTGTTTGCCCCAAGCTGATGACCTTGGCTGTGAACATTATGCAGCTGAAAATCTTTGGAAAGCAAACAAGGGAGACTAACAGGAAGGGAAGAGAAAACAACAGATACCAGGACATAACAGAGATGCTGAATTCGGCTTCAGGAAAAAAGAAAACGTTGACATGCTGAAATGCAGCCAGCATGGGGTTGATAACTCTATAATTGGGAAAGACTGTTCCACAAGGAGATATATATATATATATATATATATATATATATATATAAAGGATAAAAGAGAATGGAGAATTCAGATAAAAAATACGGGGGATAAGCAGTATACATGCAGACAAGAACAATAATGAAAAGAAAAGGTTATTGGGAGAAACCAACTTTAGGCAGGGAAACAAAGAATGCTTTTACATCCTCTGCGATAACATGGTTACTGTAAAACCTTTGTTTGCATGTAATGGGTCAGTAATCACATTTATTCCACTCCGACTGTTACATAACACTGTCCACTACTATTTTTGAACCAAGGCTGAAATATTTTGGTTGTATTAGTGATGTACTACATCCATATATATGCTGTAGCATGAGGAGCTTTTTTTCTTTTTGATGAAACCATTTCACAACTGATGGCACAAGTAGCCTAACCCTTTACCCCTTAATGAAACCATGTTTGTAGTTTCCATGATGTTTCAGAAATTATATTACTGCAGGATGTAGGGTTGCAAATTTCATACATTTTCCTTCACCGATAGTTGAGCACATCTTTTTCTCATTTTAAGTTTTTTTTTTAGTTTTTTTTTTTTACTTCTGGCAACACATTAGTTGTGCGATTGTTCTGTAACGTTAGTTCAGTAGCTCACAAAATCCCTCACCGTTAATGTTGGCATCATGTCCTTTTCCACCATAAAGCCAATACTCTGCTCGCACATCACTACAGCCTCTCAGAGCAAACACAGACTTTCAACTTGCACTGCAACCATTGGGTACTGAATTTTCGAGTGGTACAACATTGACATTTGCCTAGAGCTGTATCTTAAGACACTGTCGCAATATTAACATTGAGCACTGTCCTCTTTGACAGTGTAATGCTCCCACGCTGGACAATGTTTTGCCCTCTTCGTCTTGCCTCACCATTTCCCACTGACTGTTTCTTCCTCTGTTGCGCCACTAGTTTTTCTGAACAGCATAGGTGAAGACGCCTCCTTGTGGTGTACAAGTGAATATATGAGAGCTCCGGAGAAATTGTGTATAAAACACACATTGTTGGTTAATACATTTTTAATCGGTTAAATTCTTAACGGCGATTAATCGATTATTGATTAACTATTAACATCCCCAGTAGGAAGACAACAATAACCAGGTTTCCTGACTGCTCTTAAACAAAGAAGGAGGGACAGACAGAAAAATACAAAGATATTGAGACGTTGTAGAGTCTGACTATAGCAGCGCTCCTTTTTCTACCTATTTAGTCATTCTTCTACCATCACCTTCCTCTGATACCTTACTCGTCTCTGTAGTTGATAATTTATTAAAAAGTGTCAGGGTGTCAAAAAATCCCATGACGAATCAACCTTGCTAAACATGCTGAACTCGCCAGGCTTATTGTCATTCTGAGTCACTTACAGATTGCTGTTAGTTTGCAAAGAAAAGTCAAGTAAGTTACATAAGTTATGCTACTTCATATTATCAAACTGACATATTCATGTATTTTTTTGGTACAGTGTGCAGATTACTATTTAGTCCAAGCTTCTATTATTGTGTTCTTATGTCACTGCATTTATACAACACTACGAAAAATTGTAAAAAGTCTCGTACACTCAAAACAACTCATCATCCCTGCACACACACCAATATGTATGCTCTGAAATCAGATTCTCATCAAACATCATTTTCATCGAAGCACCAACTAAACAGTTTGCTGAAAGTCAAAAGACAATTCAACACATGAACCATGTCTGATTCATGTTGTTTTTTAAATGCACCTCAACTCTTTGAACACCTGCACAAAAGCAAAATATATGTATAAAAACACAAGCACACACCCAGAACACATGAACACAACCAACAAAAAAGCAAGACCGTAGAAGAAGTATTCATGAAAAGGCCATGTTCTATTATGATTTCTGGGATATTCTAATACTAACCAAGAAAAAAAGTCATACTGACATACAGTATATTATGTATATGTGGACATTTATCTATAAAAAAAATAGAGGCACAGCTTTGACTGGACATGACATTCACAGGGACATTTTGCTTGCTAAAGTAGTCCATATGGGACTAACTCCAACCATTAGATCTAGGAAAAGTCATTTTGTTGTGATGCCCTCCTAATTGATTTTCACAATCATTCAGTTTAAAAGTAGGGAAAACCCCGACATAGGGCAACGTGTGGAGCACCACCATGTTTTTAACAAGCCCACTACAGAATCACAGGGACAGAGAGGCAAAATGTAACAATATGATGGGTTTGCTTTAATATCTGCCGTGTGCACATGTTGGCCGACTGAACTTTGGACACAGCTTTTTTTTTATGCTCAATACACTGTGGCCTGCAGGTGTTCAGCCATGTCATGCGACTGTATATGGATATACACTTTTTGTTTTCTAGGTATATTGAGTATATTATTTCACACTGTCTTCAACCTTTCCTAAAAGCTTGCAATTCATGTCTGCTTCCATCGTGACTCTTTCATCTGGTGCAGACTTTATTAAACCACAGACCTGGAGTTACATTGAATATACAGATTTTTTCTTATAGTGGCATCAACAGCTGTCTGTAAACATACTGAATTCACTTTGGTTTAGTTTGTATTGCTGGCTGGTTTACTTTGGGTGGTATGATCATACGGGACCACATCTTTAAGTAATTTCAAAGCAAATCAGAAGTGCTAAAGCTCCTCATAAAAAAATTGTGTCACTGGCTGTCTCTTCCTGTCTTTCCTAATTATAGCTTTTCTTTCTCTTTCTGAATGTGTCATATAAAATTTGGCAGGCATAGTTAATGTACTGTGAGAACGATTTCGCTGGATGAATCAAACTTGCCCTTTCACAACTTTGATGGTTTTTCAAAAGATTTTCTCACATGTAGAAACCCTGTGGCGAGTTTTCTTTTTTCTGTTTTGTGAAATGATAGAGCAGACTGACACAATATATTCATATATCTTAGAATTTTAATATTAATTCATCCATTTTAATATTAATCTGTTAATGACTTATTCATTGTAATTGCCCACAGTTCTCTTCAGATCTTTTTAACTTTCTTTTTTTATTTTCTCATTTCTCACTCCAAATGTCTCTCCCTGTCTTACCTCCTTCAAACCCCTTGTGTTTCCTATTCACTATCTCACTTTTGCCTTTTCATCCACTTCTTCTGCACCTCTTCTCACCTCCATTCTTTTTCTAAGTATACAGTAAGTAAGAGACGGCATCATATACGGTAACTCCTGTTTTCGCATCTTTACATTGGCTCCCAATATGTTACATCCATCTTTTTTCAAAAAATGTTGACGTTATGGACTTATTGGAAATGTTTGGATCACAGGAGTCTGGAAAAAAATCCTACACAGCCACCACTGGAATCTAATTCTACAAATAGTAAAATACTAATAATATTACTGTAGTCTAATCTTTTTATGTAACTGTGCATAAATAGACACCTGCTACCGGTGTTTTCTCTTTGTGCTCAACCCTGTTAATCATAAATGTTTAAGCATCGAACTTGTTGTTCTATAATGCACAAGTTTAACGTTACATAGCATGCACTGCACATTCACTGTTTATTTTTTCAAAATACATCCAAACATCCTTCATAGATGGTGACATCACTGAATCACATCCAAAAATGTAAACTTTAATTATAGAACATGGTCAAATTGTATTTATTATATATAAATTGTGTACAGTATGTTTTAAAATGTTACTTTTTTCTTTTCTTGGTTAATATTAAATGTAATTACTTAATCTGTTGAACAAATATTGATCTCCAAAATGGACCCATGTCCACCTAACCTACCAAGTATACACTTCAACAACACAGCCAACTTCTATCACTGCAAGTCGTTCTTCAACATCACCCTTTAGCTGCTTTTAATGCAACAACAAAAACTGTATTGTTATGCCTATTTCCACTTTTATTTGAATACAAATACAAATAGAAATATTGGCCTGTCTGCACATGCAAGATAGATTATGTATCATGATGGACTCATGACTCATACACTCAAATATGAAAGCTCATTTTTTCTTTTTCCCTCTCTACCATTGTCTTTTATAGTCCCCTCTCCTTTTTCTAGCCATGGTTTAATTTCTTCCCTTCAACTCATGGCTGGGTTTCAATGCTTTATTTATCAGTGTAACCATGAAATTATTCTGTGCAAGCAGCCATGTGGGTATTCCAAAGTACATAAGAAAAGTTCTTAATTAAAAAAAATTAAAGAGAAGTTTTCAAAGATCGTGAAAACTAAAACTCTCATTGTTTCTCTTTATTTAAAGAACAGAGCTCATAAATGTCTTATGAGCATCTGCCTTATCGCAGCAAGGCCTGAATAAGAACTGAACGAATGGTAAATTATGTCTGATGTCTTCATAAGGAAAAGAGAGACCACGTAGCTGTATGAGGCAAATTGGGACTATGCATTGTCAAGAACATCACAACACTGTTCCACTTCAGTACTGTGGGTCACATTATTATGACATTTGTTTTGGCACTGCTCTACATTATGATCAAGATCAAAACACAACTGTCCAAAGAATGGCGGACTTACCAGATCTTAAAAACTGTCAAATAGGGATCAATAGAAGCAAGTCCAAAACCCCATGAGGACCTGTTAGCTCTGAGAGACAAAAAGAGACCCTGAATTTAAACCTGAACAAAACAAAACATTTTTATTGCTGGCAGCAGAAAGACCTGATGTTTTTTGCACAGATTTTTAACAATGATGGTGTTGACTCTTTTTAAAATCGATTCCAAAAATATGATTAACCAACTCCACATTTTTTCCGTTACCTTCAGGTTAGAAGTTACATAGAAAACAGTCAGTTGAAGAGTAAAAAGATATACGTCTTCTTGTTAAGCTTATTTTGAGAAACCACAGTAAGACCACAATAAAAAAAATTATATAAACGTCTGCTGTTTACAACACAAATAGACAAGATGAAATGCATGCAAAAGAAAATTGGGAAGATGAACTCTAAATTGATATAGCAGAAGACAAGTGGATGGAAATTAATATTAATGCACACAAAACCGTGAGGATACAACTTCAGTACTTTATAGAATATTTTACACCAATTCAAAAGGCAAATTAAAATAAGATTACTTCAAGGTGCTGGAGGAAATGTGGGGACTTCAATGCCAAACTCTCTCATATATTACGGTTTGGCCCATTGTTAAAATGTTTTTGGGAAGTTCAGATAATGAAAGATAAATTTCCCACTAGACGCTAAGTACCATCTTGATATGAGTCCATTACATATAGTAGGAAAAAAAAGACAAATCAGATTAATTTACACAATAATAATTACAAATTAATCAGATTTATAATGCTTATGTTGATTTTTGTCAATAAATAAAAAGTATAAAAATAGAGAATGTGCAATATGTTGTGCATGTTTGTGCATGGCCATTATTTTCTTTAAACTGAAGAAAATAAATAATCCAATGTGTCTTAATTCAACATGTTATATTACTGTATAATACTACTGTTAGTTTAGATAAAAGAACAAAATGAACAATTGTTTATTGTAACGGGTACACAATAATTCACGTTGGAATAGCATTTAGTAGCTGGTTGTAATCTTATGATGATGATAAGGCCGATTTGTGGCCATGTTTTTCATCGTTGAGTCACGGTAAATATGTGCACGTGCCATTACCGTTCATGCAGAAGATTTGGTGTGAAGGAATAACTGGCTTTGTCTTTGCTTTCCCTGCCGGCTAAAATCATGTCAAAAGCAAACGGTCCAACGTGCAGCCATATCCTATGCTATTTCTATGGCTCCATCAACGCATGCACACGGATATCCCACTCAAAAACTAACCAACCTGCTTTATGGAAGATTGTATTGGCCAAATACATTACCAGGGATTATTCAGGGAGACATTTTCAGAGTGCAGTGATGAAAAAACAATGTTTTCACGAGATAAGGAAAAAAGAAATTTGATTGGCCATGCCCAATATATTCCTTCTAAACAAATATTTACCGCAACCTGCACACTTTCACAGTGCTATGAACTATGTACCACTGGCCCATAGACCTGTAAAAATGGAGCATCTGATGCTCACCTATCCAAACGTCCAGCCTGTCATTTGTTGGACAAGCTCCCTGGCAATGTCATGTGAAGGACAATCTCAGTGTGCTATCTTTCTGCCAAACACACCAGGATACAGTTCCCTTGATGAAGCTGACGCAAAGTGCTGAAGTTCTCTATTTTTCTGGCTAAACCATGACACAATTCACCGCACATCACTAGGCATCATTCATCGTTTTCTGTCTGTGTGAGAACTAACAACAAAGACCTTTTTCATCACAAAGTCTCATGGGAAAAGAAAGGAGAGGAAACAGACAAGAGATGTTAGGAAAAGATAGAAAGAACAAACTGGCAGACAGTTGATTCCTTTCCCAGTCATGTTCTTCGGTGACCTCAGCACCCGATCAAAGACGCTATCAGACATACAGACATACCAAAGAAGACAGAGGGAGATACCTGAAAAACTGTTGGTCTCTTTCTCTTTTGTCTTTCTCTCATTTTTTCACTTGTTTCCTTTTCACTGTGTGTCTCCCTATTACGTCATTTTCGTTATCCCCATCTCTTTCATAATTGAGAAAGAGGAAGAAGACGTTCTGGAAAAAGGTTCTTCTGTTTGTTTGCTATTTTATGTCAATTAGAGATACTGAGGAAAGGCAGAAAACAGACAAAGAAGGAGAGAAAAAGAGAAAGTACATTTAAAGTGAAAGCGCCTGAGATCTACAAAAGCTGATGGCTAAAAACCCTTTAACCCTTTTCCTTTTCTTAAGTCAAAGTCCTGCACTAGAATTATAACAATATATTCAGAAGCTTATGTATTAAAAAATATCACTTTTAGCAGTATGAATTTAATAAAGACACTGGCTTACTGTTGTTAATAAAGACTTCACAGCCAACTTTGGCAGCCTAAAGCTAACATTAATGTGACTGAGTTTTCCCTTTCCCTTAAGAAGGTACACGGCTAAAGTGTTTCAGGATTAAAACACCTGAGCCAGCTCTTTTGAATTCTTGTATTTGTTAAGAAATGAAGAAAATAGCCACTTGAGTGAGTAAATTACAAAGTGACTTTAAGAGTATTCTGTATTAGCTTGTTTGTTTGTTTTGTTTTTTGTTTTTGTTTGGGGGTATGGGGGGGCGGGGGGCGTATAAACAATAGTAGTCAACAGTAAAAACAGGTTTTTGCTGGGGTCTGTGTGAAACAAGCATGCATCCTTACATGTGGAGATCATGATTAGTTGGCTGGTACATCTCATACATACATCTGTAGCATCACGATGATTCACTTATAACATTTTATCTATATCAAAAAATTGCAGCCCTTGCAATTTGGATATTGCACATGGTCATAAAGCAATTTCGAAAATGTTTCAATTAATTGTTGAGCCCTACATAGTAGCAATGAAGCCATTACAAAACCTCAATATGGAGAACAATCCAATGGGTTCTGCCATTAATTTCTTAATGGCAAACTTGTACTTTGGAATTACTAGATAATACAATCAATGATAGGTCATTGTGATCCATGTGAACCATCAATACTGACTAGAAATGGATATTCAAAATTAGGGAGAAAAAAATTGAAGCGGCATCTATTTTAGTCTGAAAATGGTGAATTAATCCTGTACTGCTCACACCATTTATCAGTAATCAAGTATGTCAATAAGGCAGATCGGTTTGGCTCTCTTCATAGCTATGCCAATGACAAGCACCAGCAGCATGTAGCCTGTATGTTGGCAAAGCAGGTCGCTGACAACACCTCATCAGGTCCCATTAATGTCCTGCCAAGACAGATAAAGGGAGAGCCTCATGAAATTCCAGCCATTGGCACTGGTAACAGTGCTGCTGGTGACATTTACTGTGCAGCTTCTGACGTCAGTTAGGATGATTCTTTTGTGGAAATATCAACTCTAATAAGACCTCATTTTAGATAAATGCTATACAGTTTTAAACATTTAAATTTAATCATCTACACTTCTGCATGCTAAAAAGTTTTTTTTTTTAAAGAAAAACGAAAAGAAAAAGATTCAGGTGACAGCCCACATAATCTTGGCACCTTTCCCTGCTGAACATTTGCCAAAAAAATAAATAGGCTAGAGATAATAAATAAGATTCACATTCAACTTTGTTGTGCCCTCCTGCTTGTCCTGGAGTAAGAAAAGCTGTACTGTTAGGCTGACCCCTGTTAAAAAACAAGACAAGGCAAACAAGATAACTTGTCTGCTTGTATCTTTTGTGCAAAATCCTTACTAGGGGTGTAACGGATCACAAAACTCACGGTTCGGATCGTATCGCGGTTTTTGAGTCACGGATCACATCATTTTTCGGATCAGCAAAAAGGAAAAAAAGGGTTAGGGTTACATTTGAAAATGTGCTACTTTGGGTATAAAAGTATTATAATTTTATTTTATTCTTTTATCTATTTATTTTATTGAACAAATATTGTAATATCAGCTCTTAACACATCTGCGGTCACCACCCTGTAGTCTCACTCGTAGAAGTCCCACCCACAGCTTTATCTGATTGGCTACACAACACGAGTAATAGTAATAATCGACACGGAAGGCTGCTGTGTTTCAGACAGAGACTGGAGCTGTGAGTCAAAGCGAAGGCAGCAGCAACTTCCGAAGTTTGAATGAATATCACAATCTCATGATCTACTTCTATGATGACCAGCATGTCGAGTTTCCCAGTTACACCACTGAAAATGCCCAAAGTCACAGCCAACGGGATTTCACTCAACAGAGTCACTCATTGCACTCCAGAGTAAAACACAGCACGTGACTGACTTCTAGATCTTTTCACTGCAGCTCCGCAATGAGATTTAAGAAATTATTACTTTAAAAAGTAACAGCGGCTGTAAAACTGTATTTTACACCATGATGGTTCAATTGTACAGATCACGGATCAACAACATTCCATTACACCCCTAATACTTACTAAAATTTTGTGACAGCTTAAACATGATGTAATTAGGCTTGTTTATAATATACCTGTATAAATAAGGAATTACAGTATACTGTATGTGGAGTTAGAGAATAAAGGATATTGTCAACATAATGAAATTATTAAATGCTTTGAGGTGCAGTGGTGAGACCTACCTGTTGCAGTCTAGATTGCCCCCTTGGTGAGAGAATTTTCTAAGAGGATGGAGAGGAGAATCGCTTTGTCAAATGAGAAAATTATTATTTTTTTCTTTCATTCAAAAAAGGTCATGGCACCCTCTGGATCATCTGGAAACCACAACTCTGAATTAACAACACAACTCTGATTAAACTACTAACCCAACATAGATACAAAATCATTCTCCACAACTGTCAAAATATTTCAGCATGGCAGGGCATGCAGGACCTCACAAAAGTTGGCATTATGTGAAAGGAGGTCTGCAAATCATTGCTATGCTGAATATTTCCACCCGAGGCAGCTGGCAAAGGCAGGAGTCAGGCTCAACAGATAGAAGATAGTGGTGCTGAAAGAGCATGTACTCTACCACTGTCTCACTCTGCCGAAGGCATCCCCCTTAGACTACAGTCACTATCCATTGCAAAACAACCTAAAAAAAAAAAACATGCACATAAACCAAACATCTAGCCATATGTCTAAAGGCCAACACAAAAACATGCAGTTGCTCCTTGGAATAAAGTGCATGATATATGCTCATTTTTGGCTGTCAAGGACATTTTTCTCCCACTGTGTACTAAATCAACAAAATCCTCCCAATATATGTAATATACTAATATATTGTAAGAGAAATCTACTTCACAAGACTCATTTTCTTCCTTTTATTTTACTAAATTGTCACAGCTTGTACATTTTTTCTCCACTATGCAATGTTTGGTGGAATTGCTTAAGCATTGATCCCTTTTCTGAAAAGCAGAAAAGCAGCATCCTGTGATGACGGAATCACCATAAATATACCATTTGGCCCCAGGCTTGATTTCCAAAAAGAATGCAGATGTTTCATCCCAGGAAGCATTAATTTTGGTACAATTATAGGTCATTGCACCACAAGCAATAGTCAGCTTGACCGGACATGTCATTCTGAGTTGATAATGCCAATAAAGACTGTCACACTGTACCATCACACATAACATCAAATACATCAACATAAGCCCAGTACTGGTTAAGTAATACAGTTGTAATTAATATCAAAATATTATCAATATAATCATTGACAAACTGAAGTTATTCTCTGCCTATAGCATAACCTGGGATGGGAGAGGTCATTACCACTGTTGACTGTTAATTCTCATCAAAATGACAATGTGTCAAGTTCAAACCACTGCATCAACGTTTCTCTGACAACCATGAATGGGGGCTAATCAAATAAACCAGATGGTTTTAAACATTATTTCAAATGAGCACATGACATAATTAGCTGCAGTTTAGCCACTTCCCACTGGAATGAATAACGTTGGCTCTCTTTTCACATTTTGTGTAACCTCTTGCTTCCACTGTTTCTC
Organism: Hollardia meadi; assembly: GCA_037974645.1. NCBI lineage: Eukaryota > Metazoa > Chordata > Actinopteri > Tetraodontiformes > Triacanthodidae > Hollardia > Hollardia meadi. The sequence continues at coordinate 12,130 of JBBPCS010002607.1, forward strand.
TCTAGTACGGCTACATTTCAACAGTGCTGTAATTTGTCCCCTTAGGAAACCAAGGCCCATTACACACTACACAGTTTTTTGGGGGTTTTTTTGCTGCATACTGCATATATTCACAGACATAGGCTTCATGTGGACACATAAAAACATGACACGTACTGTACACATGCACACAAATGCCTGCACATACCCAGACACACGTTCATAATACATTCACAGTCAAGCACATGCACACATTCAAACATACAGTACAGAGCACCATGCACTGAGGTGAACCTTATAGTGCTCACACATACAGTACGAGAGCTTGCACACACGCCTGATTTGGTTTGACTGCACAGTAATGTGCTGGGGTTAGATGACTGTCCAGTGTGCATAACCCTCAGCAACTACATGGAGATGGAAAAATAAGACTGTCTGTTCTCATATTCTGCTTCTCTGCTGAGCTGCACAGCCAGACAGGACGTACAAGTGGAGAGTCTGTGTGTGTCTATGTGTGTGTGCATAAAACAGCTGACTGCCTACATCTGAACCTCAAGTGTACACTGTACATATGATATGTATATTCAGCCATACAGACAGACACAAATACACAACATTTGAAGTACTGCTATCACCCTCCTATATTTCAGTTTAACTGATTGAAACCCATTTAAAATGTGTTTCTTCACCTTTATCACATTTGTTTTAAATGATGCAATGTAATAAGATGCACATTCAATTTCAAACTGAAAGATTAAACATTTACATAATGCCATAGTAATCCTCAATATATCACTCCAGTAGATAAGCCTAATGTATTACCTTCAATAAACCTGGAAATACTTTGTTGACATAATGTAATAATCCACCTGAAGTCCTCTCACGTGACCATAAATGCAAATGAGCAGAACACAAATACATGACTACAGTGCCACCACTACAGTATGGTCATTAGAAAAAAAGTTAGCATGTGTTGTCTAAAGTCAATTCCACATTAGAGCTGTATGATGACTTTGGACTCTTGCTGCCACAATAAATACTAATCCTCTCTCTCTCACCACTAAACCTTTCCTGAATTACAGCACTGTACTATGTTATAAGCTCTGGCTCTGTGTGTGTGTGTGTGTGTGTGTGTGTGTGTGTGTGTGTGTGTGTGTGTGTGTGTGTGTGTGTGTGTGTG
>JBBPCS010002608.1:0-13287 GCA_037974645.1 Hollardia meadi
CAGGGGGCCATCCAGATGTTTTGGTTTCACTTTTGAGGAGCTCTCATGTCGTCCATCTTTATTTACACACTCTCTCCTCATTGGGAACAATTGAAGAAAGAAAAAAATGGGCCCTAAATCAGCCGCTGTATAAATGCACATTGTGGCCACAAATTCAGTGAAAATAAAAATGGTGTAGCAAATGTTTGCTAGCAAGCAAACTGTATTTATACAGCACCTTACAGCATTTTCAAAAAAAATGTTATATTGTGCTTTATAAGATGAAGAAAAGAGACAGAAACTATATATAACAAGCAGAATTAAGTGTACAACCCACAAAATAAAGACAAAAAGAAAGCCACAAAACAAGTGTGTTACAGTTTGGCTCAAACACACAGCAGTTTTCTGCTGTCACCTCACAGGATTTCTGAGTTTCCACACGCAGTTTGTAATTAAACCATGTCATCGCAGCAGACAGTAACAGCGGGATATGTTCAGTGTCCAGTCGACAGCGATTGTTCCACAGCATGGACCAGATCAGATCAAATGAGATCAGATAGATCTGACCCTCACTCAGGGTCATCATTGTGGAAATTACAGGATTTGCATTAAGATGCTTGTCATGTCAAATGTAACTGTGACTGTTTAATCCTTCGGATTGACATCTGCTCAGCTGCATGTGTGTTTGGTTCTTCAGCATGTAGCTTCAGATTGTCATCTTATTTTCTTTAAAACAGGGGTTCTCAACCTTTTATAACTAAAGGCCCACAGATGTTAGCTAGCTGTGGCAGACGTTGGCTAGCTGTGTCAGACTTTAGCTAGTGGTGGCAGATGCTAGTTAGCAGTGGCAGATGTTAGCTAGCTCTGTCAGACATTAGCTAGTAGTGGCAGACGTTAGCTAGCTGTGGCAGACGTTAGCTAGCTGTGGCAGTCATTGGCTAGCTGTGTCAGACATTAGCTAGTTGTGTCAGACATTAGCTAGTTGTGGCAGATGTTAGCTAGCAGTGGCAGACGTTAGCTAGCAGTGGTTGACGTTAGTAAGCTGTGGCAGTCGTTGGCTAGCTGTGTCAGACATTAGCTAGTTGTGGCACAGCTAGTTAGCAGTGGCAGATGTTAGCTAGCTCTGTCAGACATTAGCTAGTAGTGGCGCAGCTAGCCAACGTCTGCCACAGCTAGCTAACATCTGTGGCAGACATTGGCTAGCTGTGTCAGACTTTAGCTAGTAGTGGCTGACGTTAGTAAGCTTTAGCAGACGTTAGCTAGCTGTGGCAGTCGTTAGCTAGCTGTGGCAGACTTTAGCTAGCTGTGAGAGTGCCAGGCTTGAAGCCAATTTGACATAGTGGCCATACCGTGGAATTACAGCGTCACGTGATGCACAGGGGCCCCAAAAGACTTTTCCCCATAAGTTTACATTGTGAAAGGAGCGGCTGTAAAACGGTGGATACATTTTTTTTAGCGTCACAACCTCCATGAAATGACTCATTTTGATATCAGAATTTGATCCATTGGGTCTGATTACATTTGTAAAATCTAGAAGAGCCGCATGATTAAATTATTTAAGTCTCATTCAAGTTAACGGAGCGCTAAACCAGAAGTTAGCCGCTCGACTGGCCCGAAGTCACTAGTGCGCCTGCTCTATGGGCCCCACAGTGTGGAAGATCAGGGTAATTTTAGACGCAGGAAGTCGATAGTTTTTTGCTTCATGTGCCACTGAGCAACATTCATTGGAATGAATGGAGCCACGCTGTATCCAGATTTCTCTTACTGTATCTGTGACGTTGGCTAGCTGTGGCAGACTTTAGCTAGTAGTGGGAGAACACATCAGTGGTCCCTGACCCCAGTGGTTGAGAATAGCTGCTAAATCATTATTTTACAAGCTGAATGGCTGGTTAAGATTGAAAATGAAAAGGGGGTTCCCATATATTTCCCATATATCACGTGTACTGAGAGAATATCTTCTTCATGTGTGTTTCAGTGGAGGAGATCGAGCAGATGACCGGTCTGTTCCAGCAGAAGCAGAGGGAGCTGCTTGTCGCTGTGTCCAGGGTGGAGGAGCTGAGCGACCAGCTGGAGGCGCTGAGGAGCAACAGACTGGAGCCTCCTCTTCCTCCTCCTTCTCATCATCACCACAACACCTCCACTTCCTCCACAGCTGAACTGGAGCGCCTCTATAAAGAGCTGCAGGTGAGCTCTCAGGCGAGGACTTTGACAGAGCTCCAACATGGCCTTCAGGTTATTTTGGTTAATTTCCAGGGACTCTGCATTAGCAGTTCTAATATTTTTCTCCACAATAATAATAACACGAAACGCTCCTGGTTAAAGCATCAGAACAAATAACACACTAAGCACACTAATCAGCAAGATGGTGACAGCCATCTTGGTGAAACCACCAGGATGCTAATTTCAGATAAAACTAATCTCATTAATGAAGCCTGTCATCCCTGACAGTTACATTCATGATGTTCGAATTTCCACATACTGGCTAACTAGTTGACGAGATAACGACAAGCTAATGTGGCTAATTTAGCAGAACGGCAAGGCTAACTAGCTAATGTAGCCTTTGCAACATTAGCTTCCACCTGTTTTTCACTGAGCTCCATCCCTGACCTTCCAGCTGAGGAACAAGCTGAACCAGGACCAGAGCAGCAGGCTGCAGCAGCAGAGAGACAGCCTGAACAAGAGGAACCTGGAGGTGGCAGCGATGGACCGACGGCTAGCTGAGCTCCGACAGCGGCTCTGGAAAAAGAAAGCTGCCCTGCAGCAGAAGGAGAACCTGCCGGTGAGTGTGCACGACCAAAATCAATCAATCAAATATATGTAAGTTGTTGTAAGTAGTTGATTCTTTACTGGAACGAGTCACCTCCGTCCTGTATCTCCTGTCGTCAAACTGGTCTCCACCGGTATCAGATGCTGTGTCCTCTCCCAGTTTGGTTTCCAGCCGTGTTCACTGGGAGTGAGCTGAGCCCAGCTGCCCGCGGTGATTCCCCACTATGATATGAGGTTGCAGTTCAGGCACAATCCAGTCAGCTATAGGGCCATTAGCTCTTTGGCGAACTGAGCTAATGTAAGCTATAGCTAAGTACAGCAAACAGTTTAGTGAGCAGCAGTTGGTGATACGCTGCCCCATATATTTTTGGAGCTACCTTTGAATTCTGGCCATATTTTACAAGTTGTCACAACACCAGTCACTATTCACGAGTCTTGGTTTGATGAATCCTATTATTTTGAAAGGATTTGATATCTTTTATCTGCAGACCAAAACTGCTGCAGCTGACAAATGTTTTGTTCCCTCCAGGTGGCTTCAGATGGAGGGGCCTGTCAGCATGGCGTGGTCTCCAGAGTGGCGGCGGTGGGGCCATACATCCAGTCGTCCTCCACAACAAGCCCTCAGGGGCCTCCGATACCGGCCTGCTGCGAGGTTCTGGTGAAGCCAGCATACCCGGACGGCACCACCACCCTGCCCATGCCCGACTCGTCCCTGAAGCCGCCTCCCAGACCAGTCAAACCAGCCTCGGGTACAGTACATGAAGTTACTCTTAAAGTTAGAGTAGAAAGAAAGAAGTAAGAAGTATTTATAATCTCGAACAAAATGTCTTTGACGCTCTGTCCTCACTTCAAACGTGCTAAAGCATCAGAACTTGTACCAACAGTGTCCTCGATTTGAAGTTTCTTTGCTTCTTAAAGGTTTCGCCACATCAAAAATAACCAAACTGTCTGACTGGAGCGGCTCGTTTTCTGAGTCCAGTGGAGGTTACGGCCACGCCTCCACCTTGCCTCGCATGTCCAGCCTCAGTTTCAACTCAGGTCAGTCAGGGCTCGATGTCTTCAGTGTCATCATAGTAAAGCTCCACAGCTGTTGAAATATGCTATAACTTTTCTTTCTCTGTGTTTTTGTTGTTATTTGTCATGGGACTGTTTTTGAAAAGTCTCGCTGTTGGTGCGTTCAAACTTTGCTTGTCATATTTAAAAGATGTTGGTGTTATGATGTAGGTGGAAAGACCCCCACTGACCAGAAGAGCCTCTCTGGGTCTGATGTCCCGCCCCCTGTCCCCTCACGGACCAATCACACCACCGAGAACCTGCTCCGGGACAATCAGGTACTTTTTTTTACCATTACAAACAAACTCCCTGTGAGGTACTAACAATCAAAATGGACCTGAATGATGGATGCAGCTGTTACTTAAGTATTGTTCTTGAAATTTGGGATCCTGGAGTCTTTCAAAATTTTAATGTCTGGAATCAATCTCATCATTAAATTTGGAAATCAGATCCTCACATCAGTAAAATCGCTCTGATTACTTAGCCATATTTCTTCTACGAGATTAGCATTTGTCTTGGTAAAAGAACATTAAACAATATAAACAATGAGAAGTTAACAAGAGAACAACAGAAGGTGAGCCATACAGCTCGTTCAAAATGTAAAGAACCTGAGCTACAACTGAAATGCTGTCATTTTTAATGGTCAGCTTTCAAATACATTAATAAAACTGTCATGCAGCCCCTGGCAGTAATGAGGTGGTGTGCAGCACATTTAGCTGTTGTATTCTTGAGTATAATGCTCTTTATTTCCATGTTTCACCTTTAGGCCTCGGGTAAAGGTCTGTCCAAGATGGCGGTGCCACCTCCAGTTCCCAGTAAGCCCAAACCATTCTCCTCGTCTGGCACGGCAACCTTCTCCAAGCCCCCTTACAGCACCGGGACCTTCCCTGGGAAAGTGCGTCCAGTTGGGGGTCACCTAAGGGCTCTGGGAGTCCTCTCCAGCCACAGCCACACCCTCCCTCTGCCCAACAAGCAGGAGAATCCGCCGGCCGCCACCATACGACCGTACACTCCGGACCTCTTGGAGGCTCCGCCCACAGTGCTGCAGAAGCCTCAGACTCTGGCGGCTTCGTCCATTTACTCCATGTACACCCAGCAGGCCACGCCGGGGAAGGGCTACCAACCGGGTGGCCAGGGCACACTGCCCCGCAGCCAACCCAGAGGTGATGCTCTAACACAGCTACTGTTACCACTGACTGTAAAATAAAAATAAAGCACAAGTGAAGCCAAAACATCTGGATGGCCCCCTGGTGGCTGGCTGCAGTATAGGTCATAAACCCCTCCCCCTCCATGTTAGCAGAGAATTTTTGTACAGTGGGAGGAAGTGGAGACCCGTCAGTTCTTCAACTAACTGCCCCGAGCCCGAGCTAATGGCTAGCAATATCCATTTTTGACTAAATACCTAAAAAATAAATAACAATAAAGATGATTGACTCTACAAAAATTAAGCCAAAATAGAAATTAGTCATGATTAAAAAAAATAGATAAGGGCCTACAAAAAATTACTTGCATTATTGATTAATTTGCTGATTATTTTATTGAATAATCAAGTAATCATTTTGACAGTAAAATGTCAAACAGTAGAGAAAATATAATTTTACCAGTTTGTTTTGTCCAACAGTTCAAAGATATTCAGAGAAGCAGAAAATGTTTTGTCATGTTTGCTTAAAAGGATTAATCAATTATTAAAAAAGTTGGTGATAAATGATTAATTGACGAATCGTTTTGGCTGTAAAACAGATGTTGGTTTTGTTTCCTCTGACATCAGTGTCTCTGCCCCCTCACAGTGTATGGGAAACCAGTCCTCCCAACCACTGGGGGGCAGCAGTCTGTCGCCTCAGACAGCACCACCGTGACCTCTTGTGTGTCCGATGGGAATGAGGCCGACAACAGTTGCCTGGGTAAAACCGAAGGCGTCGGAGGAGAGACGGTGGAACGCGCCACCCCACGACCACTCAGCCCCACCAAGCTCCTCCCCTTCCTGTCCAACCCTCACAGGAACCCCAGCGACGCCGACCTGGAGGCCCTGCGCCGCCGTCTGCACCACGCCCCGCGGCCCCTGAAGAAACGCAGCTCCATCACGGAGCCCGAGGGCCCAGCCGGACCCAACATACAGAAGCTGCTCTACCAGAAAACCACTCTGGCTGCCATGGAGACAGTCGTTCCAGCAGGGGCTCAGGAGGACGGGATGGGGGGGGCAGATGTAACGTTCACGGTCGACGACAACCAGCCACTCGCTGAGGGTCCAGAGGACAGCTTGACCCCACCCCCTCTGCCCCCACGCTCACCCATCCCTGACTCCGCCTCCTGCCGCTCCCTGCCGCCCCCTCTGGAGGACAAAGAGGAGGAGGAGGCATGCCCGTCCCCCTCAGTCACCCAGCAATACTTTGCAGATGAATTCCCCCCCTACCCACCCCCACCTTACCCCACTTGTGGTGAGGGGGAGCAAGGAGATGATGATGCCGTCAACCTGCAGCCCCCGGAGTTCACAGGACAGGTGGCAGTGCCCCCGGTGAGTGTAACAACATATAGATGCTATACGCTTGATATTAGAGGGTCACGTAAATGCTTATTCTCTGTCTGTTGTTTCTCTCAGGGTAAGAAGTCGATCCTCCGTAAAGCCGGCTCAGAGCCCATCGACCACAGCATGCGGGTCAAGTTCAACCCTCTGGCCCTGCTGCTGGACGCATCTCTGGAGGGCGAGTACGACCTTGTCCAAAGAGTCATCTACGACGTGAGTCACGCCGCCGTCAGTTCTGACTCTGTAAACCCACCAGGCGGAGAGCTGGACCTTTGAAACAACCGAAGACTGTTTAATAAATAGTGGACAGAGCAACCGCGGCGTCATGTAGAGTTCAGGTGGAGCGTGAGTGTAGCTGAAGCGAGCCGGTTACTGAAACTCGCCCATCTAGTTCAATGCTAGCTAAGGTTAACAAGCTATTGCTGTGATCACACAGGTTCACACAGCAAGAGAAGAAATTTTTGCGCTCCTGTTATTTGCGACTTTGCGCACGTTTATTCACCTCAAACAGTCAGAACACTTTATTGTACATTAGCCGTAAGCTAGCGAGCGACATCAGGCAGCGAGGGTGTTTGTGTTCAGTTCAGCCTCTGACTGAACTCAGCTCTCAGCAGAGACTCCGGCTCTTCCTGTTCTCCTCCAGAGTCTTTCCTTTCTCCATCTCTTCTCTGTACGTTCATGAAGTAAAGAACATTTCCCTCCATTCAGCAGTAAATCGGAGAGTTACAGAACATTACAGTGGATTTCAGCAGCTCCACGCTCGCTGCCGCAGAGGCTGAGAAGTGAAGATAAATCCACGTTTTAATCCCAAAAGTGTCAAAAATAACCTCTGAGCTCTCCTCGACTCCGGGTGTTTATTCCTCCAGAAGCTCTGGATGCTGTCTACGACTCCGTCCTCCAGAGCTCTCCGGCTCTCAGCAGCTGTCTGCTGGTTAACGGGGTCGCTCGTTAATCCCAAACACCGCCGTCTGTCCCTCCGCTCAGGTCTGTTCGTACAATTAACCACACAGAGAGACAGATTATCTGTCTGATGTTTCCATGAAAAATCCTCCACAAACACGGCCGAGAGGTCGAGTTCAGGAACTAGCTAGCAAACAGGTAGCGGCTAGCTGTCACTCAAAGCGGCCACACCCTTAATTATCCATAATTTTAAGCCTTAATATAATTAAGTCCTTAAGTCCTCCTCAGTTCTTATAATTATCATAAGGACTGAGGAATATAAAAATTCATCCACGCACAGTCGTCATAAAGAGGGAAATTAGCTTTAGAGAACTGTAAACATGTTTATTTCTGCTGTAAACATGTTTATTTCTGCTGTAAACATGTTTATTTCTGCTGGCCATTTTAACACGGGCTCTTATTGAGATTGACTCGCTTTTGGAGGCAGCCTCTAGTGGCCATTTGAGGAACTGCTGCTTTTGGCCCTGGAGGTTGTTGCTTGGACAGAACTCAGGGACATTTGATCTACTCAAATTTTCACAAAATGCTGGAAATATACTGCTTTCGAAAGTCACAATTTGCTGTCATGCTTATTTGGATTTTTAGTGTTAACTCTATAATTGAGATTAAAGTGACTACAGGGAATATTTGGAATGTTTTAAGCTTGGAAAAAAATAACACATGATTGCACGTCCATCCTGCAGGTGGACGACCCCAGCATGCCGAACGATGAGGGCATCACAGCGCTGCATAACGCTGTCTGTGCCGGCCACACTGAGATCGTCAAGTTTCTGGTTCAGTTTGGCGTCAACGCTAACGCTGCAGACAGCGACGGCTGGTGAGTTTGAACCAGGACAAGACCGCAGTCTGGTCCCACCAACATCGTTATTTTGATTTAAGAGTTATTATTTCTGTAAGTCAAATGCAGCTGCTAACATCCATGCATGTCACCACTTTCTTTTGCTACTTCCTTCAAAGATCTGATTGGCTTGGTTTCTCCAACCAAGAACTCAGCCATCAAACCTGTAATGTGGGAGGTGATCCAGACCTCTGGGACCAGACTAGTCACTTTGACCAAATCGTTCTTCCTCTCCTCTCTCCTCGTCTGCAGGACTCCCCTCCACTGTGCTGCCTCCTGCAACAATGTTCAAGTCTGTAAGTTCCTGGTGGAGTCGGGGGCGGCAGTGTTCGCCACCACATACAGCGACATGCAGACGGCTGCCGACAAATGTGAGGAGATGGAGGACGGCTACGCCCAGTGCTCTCAGTTCCTCTATGGTGAGACCAAACATAACCCGAACCCCCTCGTCTTTTATCCAGATAGGTTTTGTAACTTGTCAAGTCGAGTCAAATTTTATTTATATAGCACCAATTCACAACAAAAGTTATTTCAGTCTTTATTATTATTATTATTATTATTATTATTATTATTATTATTATTATTATTATTATTAATTATTAATTAACAGAGACCCAACATTCCCCCATGAGCAAACACTTGGTGACAGTGGTGAAAAAAAACTACCTTTTAGAAGGCAGAAACCTCGGAGCAGACCCCAACTCTAAGTGGGCGGCCATCTGCCTTGACTGGTTGGTTAACAGAACTGATTGGTTTTTGGGGGGGATCCTTCTGTAAGCTCTAGGGGTCAATGGGATTTTGAAGGTCCTTGAGGTTAAGTTCAGGGAGACAACAAGGAGGTTCAAGAGTTCACAAAAACTTGTTCTGGTTCTAACGAGAATTTTGAAAGACTTTAAAGGGTTCTAGGGGTGTTTAAGGATTCCTTGAATGGGTTTTGAAGGTCTTTGAGGGAGTTCTATGGGGGTATGCCAAAAATGCAGGGTTCTTTAAGGTGGTCTTTAACACATTGAGTGAATTTTAGGGATGGTTATATATAGGTTCGAGGAGTTTGAGGAGGTTCCAGCAGTCCTCTGGGGAAGATAATTTCAGAACAAAGTTCTAAGGGTTGGTTTCACTGGTTTTGGGAGGTTGAGTTCACTGAGAACCCAAGGAGGCTCCAGAGTTTATAAGAAGTTTGTTTTTGGCTCTAAAGACTTTAAAGAGGTTCTCGTTTTTTTTAAAAAAGAAGTTCAGTGATTCCCTCAGTGGGTTTTGGAGGTGTTTGAGGGAGTTCTAAGGGATTATGTCAAAAATACAGCATTCTTTAGGTTGGTCTACAGGGCCTGAAGTGGATTTTAGGGGTGGTTAAAAAGGTTCAAGGAGTTTGAGGAGGTTCCAGCCGTCCTCTGAGGAAGATCTTTTCAAGAGAAAGTTCTAAGATTTGATTTCACAATTTTTTTTTTAGAGGTTCCATGATTCCCTGGGGGAAGTTTAGAAATCTCTGCAAGAGTTCAAGGGCCACACGAGGAAGCTTTGGGGATGTTCTTTTCTCTGAGGGTGTTTCATAGTGGCAACAATGTATTGGGGGAATTTTAAGGGCCAGTCAAGGATCGTTTACAAAGAGTCAGGGGTCCTTGAGGACAATTCTGGATTCATTAAGGGGTTCTCATGAGTTCTAAGTTGGAGTTTTGGAAGACATGAGGGATTCCTGGGGCAGGAAGTAAAGGCCTAGACCTGGAAGGAAGTGAGATGGTGAGCTCTGGTGAATGCCATTTGCCCCTAAATGAGATCAAGAGGTTTAAGCCAATTAAGTCAAGGGAAATGTAGGAGATGTTTGGGGGTTCAAAGGACACTAAGAAGAACCAAGGCTCCCAACGAAGCCATGGAGTTCCAGAAGTCACTAAAAGTGTTCCAGGCTTACTTTACAAGGTTTCATGTGTCAGTAAAGAGGTTTCATGGGTCCGTGGGGAGGTTCAAGAGGTGTATAGGTTTTGAGAGTTCTCAGAGGGTTTGAGAGAAAGTCTTGCAAAATGAACACTGGAGTTCTTTATCAGATTCGAGGTATGTTTCAGGGTTCTATGATGACGATGATTCATGTTCCAGGGGTTCCAATGAGGTAATGGGGGTACCTACAGAAGTTCCCTTAGAATGTTACAGGGTCCTTAAAGGGGTCTCATGGGTCTAACTTTGTCACGCTTCCTGTTCCAAATATGATTTGATAAAAATTATCAACTTTATTACAGGTTTTAGTCAACACTGACTGATTGCCACAGACTGTGATTTTGTTGAGATGATCCATTTTTCTAAGGTTCCTCTCTGTTTGTGTCCCGGCAGGCGTTCAGGAGAAGATGGGCGTGATGAACCGTGGTGTGGTGTATGCCTTGTGGGACTACGAGCCTCAGAACGACGACGAGCTCGGCTTCAGCGAGGGCGACTGCATGACGGTGCTGAGACGGGAGGACGAGGTGGAGACGGAATGGTGGTGGGCCAGATGTGGTGACCATGAGGGCTACATCCCCCGCAACCTGCTGGGGGTGAGCTGACGATGACGAGTTCCTCTTCTAACAGAAGAACAAATGTTTACAAATGTTTTTAGACTGAAGCCATTGATAGCTGAAATTTCTGGATCTAAGTACAGAGAAAATTTAAAAGAAGCTAGGAGAGCTGTTAACAGACTAGCGCTAGTAAGTTTCCTGCTGACTATTGTGTTAGCGGTTAGCTTGTTAGCTAGTTGTTCACCAGCCAAACGTGTGGGTAGTCCCTATAGTCATGTTTCCATCCAATTGTCAAGCAAATTTGAATCGCACTTTTGAAATGCGTGTGTCCTGTTTCGCGTTCCATGTTTTTCGATTGAATAAACTAGCTACATAAAGTTGGCGGTATAGACTACGTTACAAATGACTGTAAGAGTGGAAAAAGAAGAAGTCTAACTGGAAACAAACTCAATTGTTTTCCGACTGCGAATAAATCTCGAAGACGATATTTTAGCTACATCACAACCCATTAGGAAAAGGCATTTTCATCTCACATGAACTCTTTAACTAACGATTTTAAATAGCCTCAAGTGAGCCTAAAAATGTTTTCTTTCAAATTTTGCTGTTTACTTTTTGAACGTCAAAATATGTTGATAGAAACATGCCTAATATTTCCAGACTCCTAGAAATCAAATATTTCAGCAACATTAATGGTGGATAACATGCAAAGATACATAAAAGGTTAATGTAGCAAATAACTCTGCTAATTTGCTTACTACTCACAATTGTTCTAGAATGTTTTTTAGAAATTCGTGTAGAGGTTATTTTTAGAGAAATTTCCATTATGGGCACAGTTCATCCCAAAATCAAAACCACATGTTTCGTCTTACCTGTAGTGCTGTTTATCCTTCTATTTATTATATTTATTATATAGTTTTTACAGGAACCTTCAGAAGAAATTACAGTTACATACGTTTTCCTTTGTGGAGCCGTAAAATAAAATGTTAAAAGTCTTCATGTGAAGTACACTGACTTCCTGCTCTGTGAACCGTCCAGTTTTCCCTGAATCTCATCCGCGTTAATCAGGTTCTGAGGCTCCTGTTACTCAACGGTCTTATGTAAGAAGGTTCAGTATGTCAGTCTTATCTTAATGGTGTTTTAATGAGAAACTCTTTTCCCTTTTATTTCCCAGCTGTATCTGCGGATCAAGCCGCAGCAGAGGAGCCTGGCTTAACCGACGAATCCCTCAAGAGGCCTGGACCTGGACATGGACCTGGACATGGACCTGTTTTCAACCGCAGCACAACGAATGTGACAACAAACTGCCAGAGAGACAGAAGAAGAAACTGTAGTTCATCTAAATCCTGAGGCAAAAATGAACAGAAAACCAAAAATCTGCGGATATTTGACTTTTGCCGATAAGTCGCGTCATCTTGTAATTCATTTTTTAAGGTTTTGTTTTGTTGAATAGTGACGTAAAGAATAATGAAAATGTGTGGAGAGGAGGAGGAGCCACGATGTGCAACAGATGTTGGGATCAGACTGGAGACGTGAAGCCAACAACTGAATTTTAAAGGTATATTCCCTGATTTTGTTATAGCATTCAGCAAATGTAACAAGTTTAACGGGTGTTTTACCAAATTTGAAGTTCTAACAGCTTGTAGTTTTTTATGTGTTTAAGTGTTGGTTTTGTACGGAGTCTCAACTTCTTTTTTATTTTAATTTTTTGTGCACACAAAGATATTAACTTGTGGGAACAAGGTGAAAGATCTATTTTATTTCTTTGGGCGCTCTGTGATATGGAGGAAGTTTCACCAGGTCGTTTTTATTGGAGTTCTTTTTTTATTTTTTAACAAAGTGTAGCCAGTTTTTGTTTTGCAGATTTAATCAGATCCAGCTCGGGGCCTCGGACTGACTCGGCCCAAACGTGACCAGGGTGTTACTGTTAGTTTGATATTAATGTTCCCAGACATATAAAGGATCTTTGTGTTACAGAAAAGCACTTTTTTTTGTTTTTTGTGTTATTAAAGTGTATTTACAGGAGTTTTCATTCAGTTCTCTCATTTATTTATATCTTATAGCAGTAGATTATTACATTTCAACAACATTACAAATGAATTCCAAGCTGTGGATAAATCTGAGGTGTATTTTTTTTTTTTTTGTATCTGCTAGGCTAGCAGTTTCCACCTGCCTCCAGTCTTTGTGCTAAGCTAAGCTAAACACATCCTGGACCTTGTACACAGATATGAAAGAGATATCCATGCTCTTGTCCAGTGTTGAGTGTTACAAAGTAACACGTTAAAGTACTCGGATTACTTTTTTGTTGTGACGAGTAATGTAACACATTAGTTTTGTAGCTCAAGTAATCAGTTATTTAGTTACATTTCTAAATTAGCAGTTACTTTTAAAATATTCCCACATTTCCTGTTTCTTTTGTTGCCATGAATTGAATGTGTTGAAACATGACATACTGTCAGCTATAAGAGCTAGCGTAGCCTGTGGCTATATGTTTCTGTCCAGTTCACTGTCCGATCGTTAGCAGCAGGAAAAACAGCATGTGGAGCCACAATATTTTCACTGACTTTGTGAATTGAGGATTTATTTCAACTGAGTTGGTGATTGTTGGAAAAGTGGAAACCGAGACGGTTTTGGTGAGTTTGATTTGGTTTCTGTCTCGTTTGAATGAAGCGTGTTTTACGATGAGTTAACGAGGCGAT